>JASDQU010502052.1:0-36749 GCA_032191745.1 Picea mariana | reverse complement strand
GAGCATTTGTCAAACCAAAGGGCATGACCAACCATTCAAAAAGTCCTTCCTTTGACTTGAAGGCGGTCTTCCATACATCTGTCTGTTCTATCGGGACCTGGTGGTAGCCAGACTTCAGATCAATCTTACTGAAGTATTTGGCCCCCGTGAGTTGATCAAGGAGGTCATCGATTCGGGGAATCGGGTACCAGTTTCTGACAGTGGTTTTATTCAGAGCCCGGTAATCAATACAGAGTCGCCAGGTTCCATCTTTCTTCTGTACCAACATGATTGGGCTCCCGCAAGATGATGAGCTGGGGTGGATGTGCCCCTTGTGGAGCAGTTCTTGGATCTGTCGCTTGATCTCCTCATTCTCTAACAAAGAGCGACGATAGACTGGCCCATTGGGCAGCGGTGCGCTGGGGGTCAGATCGATGGGGTGCTTGACCTGGCAGTGCAGAGGTACCCCTGTAGGTGAGGAGAAGATATCTGAGTATTCTTCCACAACCTTATCTACTTGCTTCTGCTGTGTGGAGAGATCAACCGCAGAGACCTTGGATGTGGCTGTGATCTTTCGCTTGTTCTGAGAGCGGATCACGAAGAAGAAAAACTTCCCCGTCTGCGAGATGACCTTCCTGCATTGCTTANCTTTATCTGGCAGTGCAGAGGTACCCCTGTAGGTGAGGAGAAGATATCTGAGTATTCTTCCACAACCTTATCTACTTGCTTCTGTTGTGTGGAGAGGTCAGTCGCAGAGACCCTAGATGTGGTTGCGATCTTTTTCTTATTCTGAGAGCGAATCACGAAGAAGACAAACTTCCCCGTCAGAGAGATGACCTTCCTGCATTGCTTAGTAAAGATCAAGGAAATAGCACTAGGTGGGACTACCTCGGGTATCCTCTACAATTTCCTGTTCAAAGTAATAATAACACTACGAGGCCTAGACTCATATACAACATGATGTTTCCATAAATAAGGTTGTTCCAAAAGAACATCACAAACTTCGAGAGGAGCAACATCACACAATACCTCATCTTTGAAGGGCTTGATGTCATATGACAGTTAGCACTGTTGGCAGACATGGAGATCGCTTCCTTGGCGGAGCCATCTAATGGTGTAGGGTTGTGGGTGCAGCGTTGTTGACAAGGCCAACCACTTGACGGCCTTTGCTAAGATAAGGTTATTCTGGCTACCGCTATCAATGATGAAGTGCAGCAGGGTGCCTTTTACCCACATCTATAAATGGAGGCACTCTCCTTCTTCTCGCTTGTCTGGTTCACTAGGCTGGAGCTTGGTCATAGCAATGGTGGCACTGGGTTCCACGTCAATGATCTGTCTTCCACTTTCTAGTTCTATCTCAGAGTCAGAATATGCATCTGATTTAGAGGCTTTCACTTCGGCCACCAGTGATTGCTTTTGGCAGCAATCAGTAGTGTTATTCCAAGGGCTCTTATGGAAGTCGCACCACTTCCCGGTATCTTTCTTTGTCTTTCCAGTGTCCTTCTTTTCTTGTAGATTTTACTGGCTTCCTTGATACTATCCATACTTTCTCTATCCTTTGTTCGGTGGGTTGGGGCCACCCTTTCCTGGCTTTTGTTGTGAGGGGTTCCCGGGCCCAAATTGCCACATCTTTTGTTTGAGCTTCTACTTGATTTTGACAGCATATCGATAGGCCGTGCCCAAGGATGAGATGTCCAGAAATTCCATTTCAGTCTAGATGTATCTATGCAGAGCACCGCAATACTTGAGAACTAGATGTCACTCTGAATCTTTGATACCCAACTTGGTGTGCAAGGTATGGAAGATATTTGTGAAATCTAGCACTACTTGGTCTCTTTCTTGTTGCAGTGTGTTCCATTTGGTATATAGATCGTCATAACTTCTGATAGGGTAGTATTGTTCCTTAATAGCATCCCTAAAGGATTCCCAGGTGGCCGTGACTGAAAAAAATGAGGTTTCCTCTGTTTCCTTTTGCTCACAGAAAGTTTCCCACCAATCTTTGACATGGGGAACGGCTTTGAGGAGCGCAAAAGTAATCTTTTCTCTATTCAAAAATTTAAGAAGAGAAAAATACCCTTCTAGTAGATTCAACCACTTGTCTACAGCATCTGTGTCTATGACCTTCAAATATAGGAATATCAAAGTTTATTTGTACCTTTAAGAGGGCGGCGCCTCCATTCGAATAAGATGCATCGCCTGTTGGTAGTCGCTGAAGGATTTGTGCGAAACTATCCATCATCTTGTTCCTCTTTTTTGTGAGGGATTCCTCAATCAACAGTTTGAAAGGATATTCTGTCCTGTCATATTTATTTTCTCCTACCATGGGAGGTTGCTTGGGTGTGCGAGAGCTTCTGTCCTTAAGAGAAACAAGCTCGAGACCCAACTCTTTGTACTCCGACCTCATTGGGGACATGCATTAAGACGACAAGGAGCAGACCACTCTGATACCATTGATCTGGATTTTGTGAGAAAAATGAAATGAATACAGATTATTGACAGGTGCTTAACACAAAATAATAGAGATACAGTAAAACTGGTTTTCTATTCAATAAGGAAATAAGCTGAAACTGTAAAATGCAGCGGAAACAAGCTTGTTGGAATGGTGGCATCTTATCTCCGAGAAGAGATGTGACCGCAACACACATTTGAAGGAAGAAGGTTTCAATGAGGCTCTAAAGGCATTTTTACAATAATAAAGAATGCTAAAAACCCTAGACATCCAAAAACCTAACCCTAGGAGATGAAGCGCCAAAAGTCATGTGGGCCCCGTTTGGGTAAGCTAGTACATCAACTTCCCGGGGTCGTAACTTTTGCATACGATCTTCGTTTTAGACGTGTGATAGCCCGTTGGAAAGGTATCAATGAGGAGATTCATTTTGGGGGCTAAATCATGCATTTGGTTATCAATGAGGAGATAAATACCGAAAATCCTTCATTTAGGCCCTCAAAATGGCCCCGAAAGTAAAAACTGCTAAAAATAGTAAATTGCCAAAAATGTCAGAAAATTGTTTTGAGCCAGTTGAAAAAGGTGGGTGGCCACCGATATCCATCTAGATCATTCGAGTTTTCAATTACCGTGGTGGTGCGTAGCAAAATGTAGTGATGGAATCTGTGGAGAACGATGATGGATGCCAAAGCCAACTTTTCAACATGTGAATATCTGAGCTCTGGACCAGATAGACTTTTGCTCAAATAATATATCACATGTTCCTCACCATTAGGGTCCTCTTGAACTAACACCATGGAAATAGTGGAAGTGGAGGCTGCTCAGTAAAGGATATAGTCCTTTGTGTAATTCAAAGGATGTAACAAAGGAGCATTGGTTAATGCATGCTTAAGAGCAGTAAACGAGCGTTCACCAGTGTCATCCCAAATGAAAGGGGTGTCTTTCTGTAACAAGTGCATAAAACCTTTTGTAATCTCAGCATAGTTACAAATGAAACGGTGAAGAAAGTTTTCTTTCCCCTGTAAACTTTGGAGTTGTGTCATATTGTTAGGTGGAGGTAAAGCCAGAATAGCCTTAATTTTTAAGGGATCCACTCGAATCTCGTCCTTGGAAACAACGAAGCCGAGGAGTCGGCCTGATTCGACAACAAAAATACACTTATGTGGGTTTAAACGAATGCGATAGAACCAACATCAAAGGAAAATATCCCATAGATGACCAAAATGGTCTAATCGATTGGATAAGTGGGCAGGTAAGTCATCGAGGCAAGGTTCTACAATATGTTTGATATCGTGGAAAGTGTAGGGCATGGCTCGCTGGAATGTAGCACCAGCATTTTTAAGGCCAAATGGTAGCTTCCAATAGTTGAAAGTTCCACATGGGAAGATGAAGGCTATATTATGCTGATCAGCAGGTGAAATGTCAATCTAGTTTTACCCCAAGAAACCATCCATGAAAGAGAAAATTACGCTACTAGCACAATTATCAATGATCTGGTCGATAAAGGGCGTAGCTTAGTTGTCTTTTGGACATGCTTTATTGAGGTCCCAATAATCAACATAGACATGAATGGTCCCTTACTTCTTAGTGACAAGAACAATTTTTGAAACTCATTCTGTCAAAGGGACAAGATAGATGAAGCCATATTTCACTAATTTCTCAACTTCTGCCTTAATAGCCACAGTCTTCTTAGGATGGACCGGGCGGATTTTTTGTCGAACAGATTTTACACCTGGGTAGGTTTTAATCTCATGCACAACAATCAAAGTATCGATCTCTGGAATCTCTTCGTAGCTCCAAGAGAAGACATCGCAAAATTCTTTAAACAAAGCGGTATAGGAAACCACTTCGTCGGGTGTACAATTAACGCTGAGATTAATATTTTCTACAATAACTTCCTTGATCGAAATATCTATTTCGAATATAGAGGTAATGTTGCATAAATTCCCTTCATAAATAGCATCTTGTGTAAGTATAGGTGATTGGGGAAATTGGAAAACATCAGGGGGGGAAGATAGAGTGTATATATTCCTGGATTTCTTTGAGAGGTGGAAGAAAAGAGGATCAATGATTGATATCATCCCAAGGTATGTTGTCAATGATAAGAATTTCCATTATTGATTCATCAAATAGAAAAATTTGGGAAATGTAGTCGAGTGCGGACATCAAAGGACTTAACCATGATGGCATCGAGTAGTTTTCGGGTGCCAATAGATGTTGGTCATATGAGGAGGGAGATGCAGATTGGATAGTAACATATGAGGTTTTGGCTGGACTAAGTGGAATGGTGTCACCTAGGACATCAAATTCCAATGGACTAGGTACAATCCAAGGGTCATATGATTCCAAGGATTGGTAAACCGTAGTCAAAATCATATTGATTGCGGCAACATGATGTGTGGTGGGTGGAAGTGGTGTAGGGAAGGTACCCATAAGGCTAGAGTTTTTCAACAAGCCAACACCAATTCTTTCATACGTGATCTTGTGATCTCCCAGAAAGGGAATATTTTTGGTAGCAGGAGTGTGAGTGTCACGTGTACAGAAATCTAACTGATCGAAAGTGAAAATTTTACCTTGATGGGGAAATTGCACACATCGAAATACTGACGAAGTAACGATGGACGTGGCATAGAACCAACTTCTTCCAAGAAATAAGTTTTAATCGAGGGGAGCATCGACCACCTCGACATCAACAGAGATGGATTTGTTGCCCAATTGGATAGACGGGGACTGCGAAAGTCCATGGGGATGAAAACCGTGCTCATCGAATGCACGTAGCATCATTGGGGATTTGTTAAGTGTAGGCGATTTCAAGCTTTTCTAGCAGGCTAAAGACATGACACAAGTAGAGGCTCCCTCATCCAAGATAGTGTGGTGCATTTGTTGATTATGAACAACGACGTCAACTTGGAAAGCAAGTTGATGAGAGAGTCGAGGCAAGAAATTATCCAGGTTAAACATGATATTTTTGGATGACTCTAGATCAAAAGCGCCAATAGCGGCCAAGAGCATTCTACGTTGACTGGGGCAATTTTGTAGAACTTCTAACACAGACATAGCACACAGTGCTTGTGCCATATCTTCAACAATGTTGTAGTTCTGGGTGGCACGTGAACTAGGATTAAAGGTATATTTACGGATAATTCTCTTAGGAGGGCATAATATAGAGTTGAACGCAAGTTTCTCAATCTGAAGTGCTCCAGACAGAGGACTAATTGATGGAGGACTAACGGAGGATGGTGATGGATCCGGTAAAGTACCGTTAGTGAATTTTCCTTTGTTAGGTTTAACTGGAGTGTCATAAGTCATAGACAGAGTGGTTAAATCAATTCCATTGAAGAGATAGATATGGGCACTTGTTGAGGCTTCATCATGAGAAGGGTGGCTGGAACTGCCCCTAGAGAGGGGGTTTGAGAAACCATAGATTGCTGCTGAGGAAAAGGCTGAGTAAGCATAGTGGGTTGGGAATTCCCTTTGAAAATTTTGGCCACTTCATCGCAATGTGGACAGTCTCGAGTGTAATGATCATCACTACAAATAAGACATGGGAATTTTGGCTTCCATTGTGGTTTCTTTTCGTTATCAAGTGGTGGGTTTTGAGCTTTGGGTTTTTCATTATTATTCATTTTGGTTGTGTTCAATGTTTTCTTCTTACCTACGGTTTGTTGTGAAGGGGCAGATTGAATTGCATTCACCTTAGATATTTGAGTTTGGGGGGAGGTAGAGGAGGGTGTTGTCGAACTAGAGGTGGATTTCGGAGTAGATCAATTATCTATTCCAGTCGACTGGGACGAAGATTGTGTTTTTACAGAGCCAATAACGCCATATGTATGTGATGAAGACGAAGGTTTGGATGGATCAATAGTGGCATGGGTAGCATTGGGGATTAACTCGTACAGAGTACCTGACTGTGAGTAAACCAGATCTAAGTACTGTGCCCTGGCAATGGATTCCTCTTCTGTGACTACACCACCCATGGAAACATCACGAACGATCAGGGGTAACAATGATTTAGTGAACCATTCCACCAATAATTGGTCAGGAATGACTTCTTTGATCAACCTTCATCATCGTCTCCACTCATGAATATGATCGGATATATGCATGGAGTTTGTCTGATGAAGGGAGGTCAAGAGTTTCGTACCTGTCTCGTATCGAATGGGTAGTTGAAAATATGTGAGGAAGGACATGGAAAGGGAGTTGAAATTTTGAAAATAACTACATGGTAATTCAATATACCACTTGGTTGTTGAACCCGTAAGTGTTCGCTAGAAAACAAGTAAATGGATAGAGTCGTCCATTAAGGAGTTTGATGAACACCATAAATGGAAATTCATCACATGGTTATTTGGGTCTTCTCTAGGTTTACCATCAAATTTTGGAATATCAGAAGGGAGTTTAGCCAGAATCACTGGCCAGAAAGGATAATGACATATAGGATCATTGGTCAACCGAGACAACTTTGGGAGATCCAGAGTAGTAAGGAATAGTAGTTGTCAATTAGCCTGAGGGTGATACTGGTGTGGCATAGGAACACCAGTAAGACCATAAACTGGATTAGGTGGATAATTGTAACCAGTAGGTCCTCCTACATATGGTAGTTGCTGACCAAAGTATAGAGGATTCAAAGAGGTTTGAGAAACATTTGGGAGTGGAGGATAATCTGATGGGTTATGAGGATTATAATTCATTTGATGGGTTTTTCCAGAAAGTGGAGAGACATTTTTTCCATAAGGAGGATAAGGTTTTTGTTGTCCTTGAGGATGTTTCCCCCCAGGGAATAGTGGATTTCCCGGAAAAGGAGCGTGCCAAGAATTGGGCGTTGTAAACACATTATGTCCAGAAGGTTGATGATGGAATCCAGTTTGAGGTTTCCCCCCCGCATGAGGTTTCCCTCCAAACAGAGCTTTCCCCCCNCCCTCCAAACGGAGCTTGCCCCCCAAATGAAGTTTTCCCTCCAAACAAAGGTTTCCCTCCGAAAGGAGGTTTCCCCCCCCCACCACATTATCGGTGGGAATAGTTGAAATGTGAGGGACCATCATGGAATGGGCCATCTGGAGAGAAATAGTGGAACTTGGACCAATAGACTGCATGTTTGGAGCAACGGACGGTGTGATGGAACTAACGGTTGTACCAGTAAAATGATCTAAAGGTACGGTATAGGTAACAAATGTTTTGGGTAATTGGGATATGACAGGTATGTCAACACCTATTCTTAATCCATAAATATCTCACACTGTGTGAGGTGGGCTTCAAATTATAGTAGTCTAAAGTGGGTCTCCGACTTCCAGGCTTGAAAGAGACCTAGTCGGAATTTTAGAAGGATCAATGACAAAAAATTCTCTGGCTGAATTCATTTCGAGAAAATGCCTTTCATATCCCACAAGAATGTGAAAATCCTCCATAGGATCCGTAACAAGTTGAAAATTCTCTAAAGAGGTGGAAACTTCCTCTTGTGAGGTCATAACGTCGTGGACCTCGCTCTCTTGAGGAGAGCCCTCCATAGAATGAGGGGGTAAAGGGGTAGATTCTTCCATATTTTCTGGGGGAAGGCCCTGTACCCTACGCGAACGACGTGGAGGGTCAATGTTGGTGGAACCAAAAATTCGACGAGAACAATCTATGGCCAACTAACAAAAAAGAAACAACATACACTAATCAAATATAGGAATCAAACCAAGCAAGAAAAACTTCTCTCGATGATCGAACTAGTTGGTGATGAAATCCGATGTTGTGTGATCAAGTCAAGAAGGGGATAGGATATGGTGGAATAGTTACAATGGCGACCTGCTTAAAGGAATTTCACCTTGGTGCAAGCTTCTATGCAGTAATTGTGGACTTACCCTCCAAGGAGCCTGAGTGAGTTTGACCAATGTTTGTTCCAGGTACAGTGAGACTTCCCTTCACCATCACCTTGTGTAAGTACCTAAAGATTATGGAAACTAAGGACACCAACTCGCAGTCATCCCCTAGGTGGGTACAGTCAGCAGTCTGGTCTGAACATATGAGCAAGATAACAAGTCTGAAATCCTTCGAGAGAATTGAGCACAAGTGGACCGATAGAACTCCAGAGGACCCCGAACGGATTTGGAGTTCATGAAGCACCGAGACCAAATGAAACCAGTTGAGCCTCAAGAAGAACTGTCAATATACAATTTGACCACCTCAAACAGTTGAACCATGGAGGTATAACCTCCATAATTCTCCCGAATGCGACCTCGTGTGTAACCCCTGTGTGCGAGGGGGATCCCAGAAAGCCTATACGACAATTGGATTTTTCTCTCCCTATCGCAAGATGCTAATGTTTGTGTTGAATACTTTGGAGAGTTGTACTCACTGCCTAATCCAAAGTGATAATCCTAGTCTAATGTTGGTGGAAGATTCTAAAAACAAAATGTTCTAGATAAATTTTAATTAGCATTAATTTTGCAGATGTTATTTACTCAAAGGGTGTATGAAAATGAAACTGATGGTATTATGACTCAAACCCCCCAAAAATGCATAAGAAATGATAAGAAGTCCTTTCTTTCAATGAACGCCTATTTAAGGGAAAGAGAAAGATGTTTTTTTTACTGTCAAGCAGTAAGATGCAGAATCCTTAATCAATTTGTTTCTCAATCAAATCCAATGTAATGCTAAAACTCATAAAATTTCTTTCTAACATCGAAAAACAATCATAAAAATGTATCCTTTTATTGTGTGTGTGAATGATAATCAATTTGATGAAAAACTTCTTATGTCATTCATACTTTAAGATCAATAAGGTTCAGATAATCAGAAGCAAGTTTCACACAAACAAAGACACACTCTCGTTGTGATTAAACAAGAAAGACAAAAGTAACAAAATTTCTAAAAATAAAACCAAAAGATCAAAAAGATCGAAAAAGGCTTGGACAAGATGACCTCAAAGATCAAATGGAAAGGTGCATAGATCTTTGAATCTCCTCACAAAGGCTTCTACTCAGTCAGATAAATGAGAAGAAAACAACAAGTTAACCCTAAATCAACAAAGACAAAGAGTGACTTCAAAGCAAGGAAAGAAAAAGTCAAAATCCCAAACAAAAGATGATCGATTCTTAGCAAACGAAGTGTTGAAAGCCAAATCAATATAAACTGAGATTGTAAAACTCCTGAGCCAATGCCAAAATCAAGAAATGAATTCAGAGAGTGAAAATTCTGAAAAAATTTCTCACAGAAAAGGAGAAACGCTCTGGTGTAAAGGGCACCAGAGCGTTCCAATGCTTGGTGTAAGGACAATAGGGAGCACTAGCACTCTGATAGCAAGGGAAGGGGAGCGTTGGGCTCTCAAAACTCAGAAAAATATCCAGAAAGTCAAAATTCCAAACAAACTCAATCAATCAGGGTGATTATGATGAAATAAATAGGCAATCAAACATATCTAAGAATCAAAGACAGTATGGAGAAGGTCAAGAAGTGGGAAAAAGGCCAAAACAAGACCTAGGAAAGGAAACAAAAATCAGAGATCCTCCCCAGTGGAGTCGCCAATTTCTATTACAGGTGAATCCTCCTACGGACAAGCAGATTCCCTCTTGGCATCTAGACCCCTAAAACCAAGACAGAAAGGGTGCTATCATTGGCCACTGACATCCTTTTAGATATAATTAAGCTAATATACAAAGAGGAAGAAGAAAATATGTGTACCTTGTTAATGGCATTTGTCCTCGCAAAGTCCAAGTTGAGCTTCGATCCTAAGCTCCTCGATCGGTCCTGTAGAATAAACAAGGATACAAAAAGCTTCCTATTCTACTGAGATTAGCTCAAATATAGATCTATCTACTGAAGACAAGTTCATGTGGAACAAACATAAACTTGAAATAAGCAGTCCAACCATGTATGTATATTAATGAGAACAAATGAAGAGTACTTACAATCCTCTAATGAAGGTGCAACATCTTCTTCTAGATCTCCTTGTCCGACCCCTTTTCTCAATTAATCTACACTGATTATGCTTCAATGGCATCTCACTTATGGGATCATAAGTTTGGTGTAATTCTCAATATCCATATATGCTTTCACCATGAGGAGGCCTCCTTATATAGGCTTGGAGAGGCCTAACCACTTGAGAGATATTTGGGATAAGTTGAGGATTCCTCTCCTTCAGTTGTGGATCTCCCCTAAGATCATGCCTCGACCTCAGATTCTAATCCAACCACCTTAAGATATTGAGGGGATTCTTCCTTGATTTCCTCCAACGAACCAAATTTCACTCAAAAAAGGCTAGTGCTCCCTCAAAAAGGGACACGGAGCATTGGAACGCTCCCCTAAAAGAGGGTACAGAGCGCCAGTTCTCCCTGACAATATGTAGGGGAGTGTTCCCTTCAAAAATTTGACTTTTGAGTGGATTTTTCAGTGGCAAAAGGCTTCTACTCTTTGTCAATTGATTTCTCTTCTTCAAGACTAGTCTTTGAGGTGTCTTAAGTGTCTTTACAATGTCGTTAGAGAGACGACATAGACAAGATAATGTTTGTGACACTTGTGACACTTGCGACCAATATGCGACACTTGCAATATTTGTAACGACGACATTAGTCGTCATTGCAATGAGTGATTTTGATGTGTAACAGTTGTTCACTAGTTCATTGGTTCGTTGGTTGCTACTTGTTGTTGTTTGGTTGAACTTTGCAAGGTTGAAGTCTTCAACCTGCAGTTGAACCTATTGGTGCTTTCTCACTGGTTTGTTTCTTTCTTTTTGCTTTTGTTTGCTTCAAATCTTCCAATTTGGAGTCCTACACCCGTAGTTGGAGCTGTTTTTGCACTTTGCAGGGTTCAAATTGTGCACCCGCAATTGGACTTGCAATTCTTTCGTTCATCATTGACGAGTAAGTTTCAATACCATAGTTTCATTCGTATTCATTGTTTATTGTTTACTTTTTACAGTTTTCAAGTAAGAGTGTTTAAGTATTTATTCATCAGTCTTATCCTGCAGACTTTCCATAGAGGTTGGCATATATTTTCCTCCTACTCTTAAATTTTCCTCCAATTTTTTCCCTAAACTTTGCATCATGTGTGTTCCAATGTCATATACAAAACTCTGGCTATCATTTTTCCTTGCATTAGAAATCTTGGTCCTTTTCCTTATGTGACGAAGTGGAAATATAACACCTCAATTGAATAAGGAAATTCTTTAGCCTTCCCACCATTCCCTCGATGATATTCCCACCTTGCTCGGGAATGAGTACCTACATGCCTTTGAAAAATGTTGTTGTAGAAGAAAACTACAGGTAGGTGTAGAAGGGCTAAGTATGATACAAAGGTAACCAAGCTGCAACAGAATTGCACACCATTGTTAGGGATTATCCATCTTTATCGGTGACATATTTCAGTAAGTTATAAAGAGAAAGTTCCAGGACTTGAAATGCAAATCCTGGGTAAAGGATGAAGATAAAACACAAAAGAGCCGGGTCCAAACATCAATTTTGATTTTGGAGTATCCTCCCACATGATAAATAGAAATCTTATAAGGTTTTAGACTTCCACTTTGTAGGGTTGAAATCCTACACTCGCAATTGGACCTACGATACTGTCGTTTATCATTGACAAGTAAGTTTCAATACCATAGTTTCATTCGTATTCATTCTTTAATGTTTATTATTTACATTTTGCAAGTAAGAATGTTTAGGTATTTATTCATCATTCCTATCCTATAGACTTTAGATAGAGGTTGGCATATCTTTTCCTCCTTCTCTTAAATTTTCCTTCAATTTTTTCCCCAAACTCTACACCATGTGTGTGCCAATTTCATCTGCAAAACTCCGACTGTCATTTTTCCTAGCATTACAAATCTCGGTCCTTTTCCTTATGTGACAAAGTGGAAATATAACACCTCAATTGAATAAGGAAATTATTTATCCTTCCCACCATGCCCTCGATGATATTTCCACCTTGCCCGGGAATGAGTACCTACATGCCTTTGTAAAATTTTATTGTAGAAGAAAACTGCAGGTAGGTGTAGAAGGGATAAGCATGATACAAAGGTAACCAAGCTGCAACAAAATTGTACACCATTGTGAGGCATTATCCATCTTTATCAGTGACATATTTCAGTAAGTTATAAAGATAAAGTTCCATGACTTGAAATTCAAATCTTGGATAAAGGATGAAGATAAAACACAAAACGAGCCGGGTCCAAACATCAATGTTGATTTTGGAGTATCCTCCCACATGATAAAGAGAACTCTTATAAGGGTTCAGACTTCCAATAATTGGTGAGAAGACGAAAAACATATTGTTAAACTATCACAATTGCATATCAAGTTACATTATGCATGGAGTGATGATATTAGTGAAAAAACATATAACAATTTTGGATCATATGCATTTCAAAGAAAAAAATGTTGAGATGGTGCTAGCAAGAGTAATTTTTCATGGATTGCAAATTGCAATATTGAATCTCTATTCCACTCTGCGTGCAAAATTTCCCAACATAATGAATGTTGTTTCAAATTCATTACACCCTTTACATCTGAATGAAAGCATTATCATTCTATTAGACTTCAATTTTGACATGCTACAAAATAGTGCCATAACAAAAGAATTGGAAAACTACATGTGCAATTACAATCTCCGCTTTATTTTGGATAAGATAAAGCATGTACAAAATGCACTTATGGACCATGTATGGTCAAATGTGCCCATTTCACAATACACCCTTTTTATCTTAGACACATACTGGTCTGACCATGATACAATTTCTCTTGTACTTGAATTATGAAATACACATCAAGCATATTACGAAATCATATTTCCATGTCTCAAAGCATATCTGGATACTTTGTTGCACAAAACCAAATCATTCAGCTAGGAGCATCCAACTTCTTAATATTTTATGGATTGTAATAGATTTTGGCTAGAAAAAATTCTATATAACCACAACCATGGATCAAGAAAAACAAGCGTTCATGCTTCTAACTCTATCTTTTACTCTATTTCTTTGATTCTCATTTAATGTATGTACATATTACTTGTTTTCCCTTACATACAAAATTACATTCATGTTCATTGTATTTTGTGTGTTCCCACATTGAAACAAACAAAATAACTGGACAAGACGAAGAACTCTTAACCAAAAATGTAGAAGATGACATACAAAGGCATATGCTTCTACCATTATTTCATATTCCATTTTTTGTATTTCATTTATTGCCTATATATTTATTCTACTGCTTTGCACCTAATTTATTATATGTAGATGCTACATATCTTCCTACATAATAACCTATCTTCATGTCAACTGTATTTTTTGTGCTGCTACATTGAAATAAATAGAACTGTATTTTTTTTTTACATGTCTTTCTACATACCAACTTACCTTCATGTCCATTGTATTTTTTGCATTGCTACATTGAATGAAACAAACTAATTGGACAAGAGGATGAAGTCTTATATGCCACAACACAGGAAGCTGAAGTACAATCTCTGAAAAGGTATACTAATAGTGATAGTAAATAAAACACACAAAACGAGTATGTGGATAAAATATTGGACTAGAAAATGATGATTTGGAAACAATGGGGCTTTGTTGATACTTCTTGCTTCTAAAAATTTCCCTCCCCTTTTCTATTTTCCCACTCTCTTTTATCCCTTTTCTTCCCTCTTCTATACTTAACCGAATTCCCCTTTCTTTTTCCCCTCTACTTTCCCTTTCTGGTTACTTTACTTAGTCGTTTTTCCGAAAATGTGTAGGTGCATGGGTTGGCGGACTCACGGGTTCACATTTCCACTCATGCTTCTATATCACAAGTTCAACCGACCGTTTCCCCATTCCATACTTAGCCACTTTTTCGATCGTGGGTTCCCGGGCTGGTGGGCTCAAAATTGCACCTCTATTGTTCCATGTCCTGCAAACAACACCCAGAGTTCCGCAATATACAAATTCACAACTGAAATCCCAGGATGGATGGCTCAATATTGTGCCTCTATTGTTCTGTGACCTACAAACAACACCCATATTTCTACTATATATAGATTGACCGCCGGAATCCCCTGCATGCCCTGTTCCATGTTACAAATTTTTCACTCAAAATTTTTGAGACATACAATTTGACCGTCAACCCTCATGTCTCCTGAATATCCCTTGACACCCTATTTCATACTCGATCCCCTTCAAGATTGTGTGTGACATACATAACAATTATGAACAATATACAATGCATATGCTTATTTATTCGTTGTCATGTTCAATGTACACATGTTTTCATCAGAAAAAATTGGACGAGTGAGTTCGGAGTGACATGGGCATGAGTATTCAATCATCACAAACATCAACAAAACGACAAGGCCAAAGGTAAAGATTCACACATTATTCTCTTGTTGTGTTTAGGAAACAAATATCCCAAGTTATTTTATCATCTATGCCATGATAAATATGTTGATGTCATCTACAACACATGCTTTTCAGTTCACAAGAAGTATCGACGAGCGCAGGTGAAACACCTAACATAGTGCAAGCTCCACAGACTAAGAGGTATGGTTACAAAACTCTGACCTGCATACTTCATCCAAATTTTGATTCTAATTGTACATTTATGCAAAAAAAAATGATACAAATTGACATTCACATTACTTTTTTGTTCAAAAAATTTCACCAGGTCTAAACTTATAACACCCAATATACTATCGATAGAAGGATTGAACAGCCGCCGAACTGAACAAGTGTTCATCGGGGACATAATGGTCGTGTATAGCACCTACTTAGACAAGGAAAAAAAAACTAGATGCATTATATGTTCTGACATGAAAGACAACAAAGCCATGATGAAATTCACACTGACTATCCCTACACAACTTGTCCGTAAACATACAGAAAAGATCATTCCAGGTAATCACATATCCATTACAAATTTCAATATATTACCAAAAACAATATATGACCGTGGTGATTGTGATCGGATTATATCGCTCAATAAAACAAGTATTGTGGAAAAATTTCTTGCTGTTTGTTCAGAATATCATTTCGTACCGGACACAATAATCAACCAACTTGTAGAGAGCAATGACATTTACCCAATCGAAATCATTGGTTCAGTTGTCACACTCATGAGAAAAGTTGTCTCTCAACACATTCTCCATATACAATATGGAGACTTAGACAATGACAAGGAAATGGTATCGTTCTCCATACCCAGTTTTGTCCTTTACTTTCACATGCTCATACATCTCAGTTATCTTACACAACTATTACATTGTTCCATGTTGCAGCTACAATTGTTCAACACCTATTCAAATTTATTTTCCTCAATGGAACAACAATTGCATAAATGGAAATTTCTACTTATGCTCTTCAAAAATATAACAAATAAAAGAAATGTTAAAGAAAGGATCTTTCGCACAACCCAAGCAACATTTGTAACAGAATTGTGAACAGACATAGTATAGGATCTCAAGAAACTAACTAGCTCGACAACTGTTGTACGTATGCATCTACAATTCCATCCACACTTTGCACATAAAAATTGCCTTTAAGAATTGTGTGCAACTTTTTTGTTGTACACATATATATTATATTGTTCAATATATTAACTACTATGCTCACGTGTGTAGGTTGAGGGTGTTTTGGTTGCAGAAAATGCATACTCAACCCCCTTCGAGCCTGTATGTGCCAAATGCTACTCTCCTTCTTCTGCCTATGCTTTCACAAATGATGACACAATATATTGTCTACGATGCAATAAAAAATTCCCTTACATATATAGGCATTGCCTCAATGCTTCCATCTGAACCCTCAAAAACACAATTATACATTGTACAATTAGACAACCTGCATTACAAGATGTGCTTCTTGGGTTGGCAGAATTTCTATATGAATTATACCTACATAAAAGGGAAAACAATGTCTACAAGTTACGCAACTTTCATGTCCATACAAAATTTACATTAAATGAGGACAATGCCATACTTCATATCTGTTGAACCAAAAAAAAAAGTTTCATATCATGCATTGACAAGAAATGAAATAGTGTGATCTATATCTTTCCATGCTACCCAATCAAGTTATGAATAGAGTTTTGCAGTGCCATGACAAAGTGAACTGGAAGCGCATAAGATTTTCCAGTCCAGGAATGAGAAGCATGAGGAAAGACCTCATACAAAGTACCCAACTATGAATAAATCAGGTTCATCCTTTGAGCGATCAAAATGGCTTGATCCTCTGAACAAAACCATCAGGCATTTTCAATAATATTGCAAATTTGGCATTGTTCAAACTCCATTAAGTTAAATGTTGACACTCTTTTTCAGAACTAGTAATGTTAGAATATTGTCAGGTCAACATGATCTTGGTTCATAGTACTATCAGAATAAAATGTTCATAGTGATATTGGTTCATAGTAATATAGTAATTGACAAATTTCTTGGTTCCCATTTGGGGATTTGGTTATATATGGGATACAATGCCCAATCTCTGCTGATTTTTTCTTGTCTTGTGTTTGGCAGACTTTTGTTCATGTGATTTCGTATTGTAGTTCAAAGTTCTCATGGGCCCAGTTTTTGAGTTATGGTTGAATGATAGATTCAGGATCTTAGCAGTTTTTCTATGATCTTAAAGAATATACAAGAACTGCCTTTCCTTTTAATGTAAGGTATGTGAAGCAGATGTATGAAGCAAATGTAATATGTAGTTCATTTTAACACCTTTACTTAATTGATGAAATTCCCAAAATTCTTCTTAAAAAATATTTTGAAATAAAAGGATATATGTTAGTTGAAGTCGAATGGGACTATGATATCAACCACAAAAAATTAAAATTTGTTGTTGTTATACTTACGGTCAAGTTGACAGTACAATAATTTTACTTGATCAACCCTCCATTGATTCTTTTGTAGCTTTTTGATGCTTCTCTTATGCAAACACATCCTGGAAAGTATAACTATGACTCACTTTCTTTATTCCTTGATTGAAGAGCATATTCACTTGTCTAATGCACTTCATAGTTACTATTAAGACCATCAATGGGGATTTGTTAAGACCAATTCCCACTTCTGAAAATTGCCCTCCCCTTTCTTTTTCCCCTCTACTTTCCCTTTCTGGTTACTTAATCATTTTTCATAAAATGTCTAAGTGCGCAGGTTGGTGGATTCATGCATTCACATTTCCAGTAATGATTTTATATCAGGATTCCAACCAACCACTTCCCCATTCCATACTCAACCACTTTTTCGATCGCAAGTTCCCAGCCAGGCAGGTTCAAGATTGCGCTTCCATTGTTTTGCGCCCTACAAACAACACCTAGAGTTCCCCAATATACAAATTAACAACCAAATTCCCCTTTATTTTTTCCCTCTTCTTTCCCTTTCTGGCTACTTAGTATTTTTTCTGAATATGTCTCATGATTTTATATCACGAGTCTGATTGAATGCTTCCCCATTCCATAATTAGCCACTTTTTCCATCGCCAATTCCTGAGTAGGCACACTCAACATTGTGCTTCCAATGTTTTGTGACCTACAAATAACACTTGGAGTCCTGCGATATACAAATTGACCATTGAATTCTTCTATCATGCTCTATTCCATGTTACACATTTTGTATTCAAAAGTTAGGAGACATACAATTTGACCATCGGGCCCTCACATCTCCTTAGTATAACTTGTGACCCTATTTTGAAGCCCGACCGATTGCTTTCCATACTTGGCCATTTATTGGAATATCTTTTGCGGTTCGTCGAGTTGGCGGGTTCATGAAATATCCAATCCTTAATCACACTTCATCGTCCCTGCCACCTTTCCACTTGTTTCTAAATATGCAATTATTAATCTTTAATGCTAACAAATCATCATGCAGGAACCGTAAATATTTTCATTAATGAGCGAAAGGCTCAAGGAGATCTCCCATTAATATGCATTAAACAAATATTTGCGGAGGGTTATATTATCCCTTTCGAGTGTTCATTTCAAACATCATGGAATATCTTTCGCGTGTCATCGGGTTGGCGGCTTCACGAAATCTCCAATCCTTAATCGCTCTTCATCATCCCTGCCACCTTCGCAATTCTTTCTAAGTATGCAATTATTAATATTTAATTGTAACAACTCATTACGCAGGAGTCGTAGTGTTACGAGGAAAATCTCTCTATGGCTAGGGGTAAACCACAACAGATATAAATTACTATAGAAATCAACTCTACTCTTAAGTATTCTATATAAACAAATATGCTAGCAAGACAAGATAAAAGTCCTACCTCGTCCAGACGTTCGATGAAGTCCATTGTTGAGCACTTTGACCCAAAGCAATATATCTGCAACTAGTCCTCAACAACCAAGCAACACAAGCATATGGTGATATTATATGATGCTAGCACAATCAATAGCAAAATCCATCAACATTCATACCAAATACTCTCATGGAATAATAATTCAAATATTTGCAAGATGTTAATTGGACGAGAAAAGAGTATTTATATTAAGATATAATCAGCAGAAGTGAATAAGTTATAGACTTCTGTGTCGGCACGGTTTGGAACCAAGAAACTAAGTTCCTTCCAGCTGGGCCTCCACCACTTCAATCCTCCGCAAAAGGCAATATCATGTAATAGAGACAATGAAGTTCTCAATTAGTAAGGGAAGAGCTTGGGGGCTGAACAATGTGTTCAAACTTAAAGGATAAAGGGATGTAGACTCAATGTGAAGTGAATAATTCCTCTAGAATAACTTTGCTCTCAAAGTTGAATTCTTTCTCCCCTTTTCCATAGCTCGGATTTGGCCCATTTATAGCCTTCAAGTGGAACTGAAGGGTCGAGTCGGAATGTTTCCAGTATATCGAAGGCCAAGGATCATTGATCTCGTGACGTGACATGGAAACCCGACACTATTTTTTAATTTTGGGTGCATTTCCTGATGTACGTGGGTTGTAGTGATGCAACCTACATATATGCACGTTGTATAGTAGGAAAGGTGTGTATATGTGGAAAAATTGTATTTTTAGCTCTGGGATTTGCAAAAAGGGATTTCAAGTCTGCATAGGGAAATGGAAAAATTCCTTTTGTGTAAGATTGCATGGGGTGAGGCAAATATTGATATAATAGATGCCCCCTAATGTGTGAGGTCAAAGGAGTCTCTGCGATGGCCGAAATACTTTATACAAAACCCAGAAGTGGAGTAAAGGGGAGCCAACTGGTAGAACTAGTTGCTCATTACAATCTGTACTGACTTTGCATACATGGCTTCCAATTTGAATTACACTGCAGATCCATGAAAATACACCAAACAACTTTTTGTGGGCAGGAATAGGAAAATACAAATGTGGTTACATGCCAAAGGTTGTCATAGTCATGAACAATACCCAATAGAATCAGTCTCAAAATAAATCTGAATCCTCTTTTCCATAGCTCAGATTTGGCCCATTTATAGCCTTCAAGTGGAACTGAAGAGCCGAGTCGGAACGTTTACAGTATATGGAAGGCCAAGGATCATTAATCTCGTGACGTGACATGGAAACCCAACACTATTTTTCAATTTTGGCACATTTCCCGATGTACATGGGTTGTAGTGTTGCAACCTACATATACACATGTTGTATAGTAGGAAAGGTGCGTATATGTGGAAAAATTGTATTTTTAGCTCTAGGATTTGCAAAAAGGGATTTCAAGTCTGCATAGGGAAATGGAAAAAGGAATTTTGTGTAAGATTGCATGGGGTGAGGCAAATTTTGATATAATATATGCCCCCTAATGTGTGAGGTTAGAGGAGTCTTTGTGATGGTCGAAATACATCATAAAAAACCCAGAAGTGGAGTAATGGGGACCCAGCTGGAAGAACTAGTTGCTCATTACAATCTGTACTGACTTTGCATACATGGATTTCAATTTGAATTACACTGCAGATCCATGAAAATATACCAAAAAATTGTTTGTGGCCATGAATAGGAAAATAGAAATGTGGTTACATGCCAAAGGTTGTCATAGCCACAAACAAGGCCCAGTAGAATCAGTCTCAAAATAAATCTAAAGATATATGTATACAATGGAGTACAATCTGATCTCCCATGATCACTGAAGTCATACAGGTACTGGTCCAATGAAAAGGTAGCAACAGCTCAAGAAAGCTACGGCTACATACTAATCTCTTCGAGTCTTCTACATAATCCACCAAAGGTGTAAGTCTACATCGTGTGAATAAAGGAGTTGAGTTCAAAGACAATGAGACTTCATTTTATTACTGGTCATTGAGGAATATCATTAACAAACACGAGAAAACCTATCGATGAAGAAAGTAGGTATCAAGGCACCGAGTACATTCTTACAAGTGTGAATAAAGGATTTGGGGTCGAACACTTGGAGAATCCATCGATCAGTAGACATTGATGTATTCCCAACTGTCGATGGTGAGAGAACCTACCACTAATTACTGCAAGCCTGTAGGTACTCATAGGACTCTGGTCTCATTTCCAAAATAGATGAGCTGAATTAGATGGAAGGAGACCCACAGAAATGAGAGAATTAAGGCATCTCTCATCATTCAACATGAGGTACAAAGTAGGAGATTGATGATTTGGAGGAAATCGGATGAAGAACATGTTCACAAACCAACGACCCTGTGCATATTTTGTGTGTGCCAAGTGCAAGCGGTACATGAAAAAAACCCTCTGAATAGTAGCTAATGAGGAAAATTGTTGACAAAGGCGAGGAAACCACCAACAAAGATAATGGCATATAAGACACTACACAAATCCCAATGTGTGAATATATGTCTTTCCGTCAAACATAAGGGAAACCACACAGTCAATGATAAATGATGAAATGTTGATTGTTGGGTTCAAGATTACCTACCAATGAGTAAATTAGGACTAGGGTGCATAATAGGACTACAACTTCATGTGATTATGAGACAAACTGAGGGTATGTCCGACATGCAAGGTCAAGAGTTTTGAGGAATGGCTGACACAGGTTGATAGAAATCATTTGAACAAGAGCATGAGACATATGGAAGACTCTGGAAGCATAGACTCAATGATCAAAGCATGAGATGCAGGAGGCATCGATCAAACTCTCCATAGGGACTGGAAGAGTAACCAGTTGGGGGAGTAAACTCTCTGTAATGAGCTCAACTTCCTAAGGCCATGCTAAACCCAAAATTATGATGACAAGTGGATTCAATAACTTTGTGCTTTGTTCAAAGGCGACACGACTGTTGCAAATATAAGATAATACTCCCTTCCCGCCCATCTTTTTTTTTCTTTTGCATAGTCAAATGAATGTTATGATACAAAAGAGGAAACAGTGTCGCAAGTAAGAAAAACTAGTTCCAGCAGTGGAACATACCTATGCTCAATGCAAGGAGGTGGATGCATGAGATGGATACTTAGGGGAATGTTCCCTCCTGGGTATAGGGTGTCAAGTTGAAAAGGATATAAACGAGGATCTTCTTGTTTGAGGATGAAAAACTACTAAGGAAAATATTTTATAACGCAAAGCGAGAACCAGCCATAGGCTCAATATTCCAAGCAAGGGCATGAGATGCAATCACAAATTAATGCCAAAAAATTTCCTTTTTCATAATCTTAATCTACTTGGTGTGAAAAAGAGATAAACATGTACCAAATAGACATCCTTTCAAATCCAATTTACGAGTGTGAAAGGGACAAGTTCACGTAGCAATCTTTTCACTTTTTGAAAATGAGTCGGAAAAGAGCTTAACTAAGACTCACAACCTTTCAAGTCCAATTTAACGAGTGTGAAAGGGAAAAATTCTCTCAACAATCTTTTCACTTTTTAGATGAGTCGGAACAGAGCTTAAAACAGACTCGCTTGGGAGTGTCTAGGAAGCATGTCATGGGGGAGGTCAAGTCTCCTGTGTTGGACTTCTGTGAAATGTCAATATCTTACGAATAGTCGACACAATCTTGGGAAAACCCAAATCTTTCCAAGTCGAGGAGGATAAAGTGATAGAAAAGGTTATCATCTCCATAACATATCGGATAATGTCTCTTACTTGAAAGGACATAGGAGGAGGCATTGGATACCCCACAAGACCATCCCAATAAAAGGGAGCTTCTCCAGAACTTGGAGGGAGAGTACTCGGGGAGAGTAAAACTCTCTCTTGTTCATAAGGTGCAGTATCAGAAATGATAATGACATGGTTGAAGGATGCATCACCCTCCAAAAGGAGAGTTGGATTGACCAGAGATTTCACTGATATGACCACTTATTCAACTCCGGGTTGAATAGGATGCGTGATAACCGGGACAGGAGACACATCGCCCTTGACAACGGGGGTGTGGTCAGGAGAGGATTTCATCGGGATGACTGCCTTGTTAATCAAAGAAGAAACAGGGTGTGGGGAAAGTGCAGATTCCTCAGAACTTGAAGGGCCCTCAGGTGAGAACCACACTTCTGGGATTCTAGTGGTAGTAAGACACAAACGAGTAAGTTGATTTCCTTCACAAGTCCTGCAAAGGAATTTGGGCTTACGTCTGAGACATATGGATTCTCAATCGTATGAATTCCCCCAACATCATTTATAATGGCTAGTGACATGCTCTCAACGTGACTGGTAGAGGCTGGAGAGTCATATCCCATATGATGTATAGAGGATGGAGATTTGATATCGATATGACTCATGGTGACTAGAGTGATTCCCCCAACATGACTAGCGGTGGTTGGTTGTGGGTCTTCAATGTGAATTGCAGAGTTCGTCGACCAATATCCAACATGACTAGTAGTGGTTGTTGATGGAGCTCCAGTATGACTGGCAATGACTGGACTAGCGACAGTGGTGAGTTATGGTATTTGAGACCAAGGTCCCAGGAAAGATTGGTTTTGAAACATTGCAGGACAGGAAGGGTCTTCGTTTACACCCTATCCATGTTCAGAAAGGTAGTATCCTCTGCCTAATTGATCCATAGATGTTGGTACAAGCATCATCATTGAAGCAGATGTCTGCAAAGAGACAAAAGTATGATAAGTATTATTCAAGTGAGGATTTAGGATGCCCCCATGTGAAGGGGTTCTGTGAAAAGGGTAGCTTTAAATTTAAAATGGATTTCCCCCATATGAAAGACCTGGGGATATATGTGGATCCACCATAGGAAAAGTGTTCATAGATACTGGCATGGTAGATGAAGGATACACGGATGGGATGTAATAAGTAGGATAACCTCCTATTTGATTATTGGCTCCTGAGAAAACATGACTAGGACTGGATCTATAAGAAGGGATGTTCCATCTCCCTACAATGAGACTTGGTTGAGGGATAATACTCTTGTTAAATGAAGATGCATATAGCGAAGCCTTTGTTCCCCTAGATGCAAGTATAGGCATATTAAGAGGGGAATGATTAGAGACCTAAGGCATGGAATGAGTGTCATAATTATGCATCCCACTATGAAAATCATACATATTCATTCCCATGAAATGAGTGAACGTCATGGGGGGGGGGGAGGTATTGGTAAAGGAGGGAGCCATATGAACTCTACTATCCATGATAATGACAAATCAAAACACAGTATAAAATCTCAAAGGTATACTAATACTCAAAGAGAACACCAAAAAATAATCAAACAGCCAGTATGCACACAAATAGGATAAAGTAGTTGAAAGGGGCCTCCCTCCCTAAATTAGGTATGCCTTGCTCAAGAGGGGACCAAGACTCCCTGCTAAAGATCGAAGGTATCATAATCAGTTACAAGGGCCCTTGTGGTCTTAACAACTAGTCAGCCAGATCCCCCCGGAGAGGTAATCCTCCATAAAGGTTGTGTGTTGTCTAACCCTTATCTGACCCAGGGTACCTGCAGAATAACCTCTGAAAGTAACCTATGTGGCACCTAAGTCAAGCAACTAAGCAACCACGGTATAACCGATGCACATGCAAACATTCATAAGTCAATTCCATCATACGGGTAGGGTAGCAAAGCCAAAAAACTTGAAATCCCTGTCTCTCACAGAGGTAAGGGAACTAGCAAGATCCCCATATACGAATATATCCCCAAAAATATATCTGAAGATAAGAAGGTATCAGGGGATGTCCCTTCAACCAACCTCATGAGACCTCGTGCTTAACTCTAGTGTAAGTGGAGCCTTCTGAAATTACCAATTAGACAATGTATTTCTCCACTCCCTTAGTCAGACACATATGATGATTTAATAGCCTTGGAGAAGTTTACTCACAAAATCCTATTCCAAGGCACTAAATCCTAAGCTAGTTTGTGCACCCTAGAAAATGAAATTGTTACTAATCAATTTTAAATTATAGCGTTAATTTTAATGGCCTTGCTTAATCAAAAGGTGTGGTTGTGAAACTAGTGATGCTATGACTCAACAAGAAAAATAAATGAATATGAATATTGTTAGCACTTTGAATTTGCCTAAGGCTGTTGAGGCAAATACGGAGGTAACCTCAAACCGCTTCGAGTCTTGGATCTAGCCCTCCAAGACTCAGAGAGGGATCTCTCGTTTAGATTTAGCTTTTTTTTTAAGGGATGGGTTTTAGGCTACTTATAAAAGAAATGAAAATATAGAGTTTTTGATTTTGAGATGGTTAATTTGGGACAGCAAGGAGGGCCATTGGGAAAATGGGGTCTACGATTAAAAGTGATTCACATCTCAGATCTGGACAAGACCTTTACAGAGGGCAAGGTAGCAGAAACATTGGATTGATTTAAGTTTTAATGGCGTGGATTAGAGGAAGAAATAGGTGAGGAAAAAACCAGGCACAGGAGCAGCTAAGAATTCCTGAACTAAGATTTTAGGAGATAAACATAAAGATTAACACAAGCTGAGAGGTAGACTATCTACTGATAAATTCTACCTCTATTACTTTCCTTTTGGTAATAAGAACTGAAAACAAATTGTAAAGAAGACAGGAAATACATTAACAAAGAAGAAAAAAACCACCAATATCTCTACACAAGAATCCTGTGAACAACTTGCACATCTCTGAATTGATCATCTAAAAGTTACAGACAAGAAAAAGGTTCTCTGGTCGTACATAACCCACAGTCCAGCAATGAAAAATAAAACGACAGGTAGAGACCTCTCACACAGGTCTGACTCTCTCCTCACAGCCCAGTCGAACCCTCTCTCTGCCTTTTACAGCTCTATATATAATAAAAATCCCACCCAACCCTCAAAGATTCGGGCCTTAACTCTGTTTTCTGAAAATAGAAAACAGTTGCCAAGATCTACACATGTCAATTTCCATCTAAAACGAATCGATCAGTAAACTAAAAGGAGATTTACAATTGTAACAGCTGCCTCGACATATGGCATATGGGAGGATGTTTTAAAATTTGTTGGCGAAAAGACTGAACGCTGGAGGTTTTGTTGGAGACTGGCTGGAAACTCTCATTTGCCAATTGTCAAGTTTTCCTCTAGAGCCTGGGATTGCTATGCCACCTGTGTAATTGTTCCCTAAATATGTGGATGAGACTTTTGAAGTCGGGTTCCCTGTTTGCCACATGTTTCAGTCAATGACTAGAGCTGGGATATTTTGCCAACGATCAGGGATCCTTCCAAATGATACTATGACACTTGTATAACAACTTTTGAGTGTACCCTCCACGGTATTATAGGAGTACAGAATTCACCAAACCATACCCTAGTCATGTCTGACGATCTGTTTGTGGAGGTACTTGCACATTAGCTAGGCTTGCTGCCATTGCAGCTGCTAATTGGGAAACATTTGAATGGCCAGAATTTACATTGAGCATTGGAGTTGCAATGTGAGATGCTTGACTGTTGCCTGTATGATCTTGGGATAAGGATGAGTTCTCCATGCCAATATCCATTTCATTTGTGGAGGTTGGTTCTTGTTTCTCTGGTGAGTTATCATATGTCGTAGGATGGGTGCCTTCAATTTGTAAACCACTTGTGTGCCCAGAGGTGATTGAGGTTGGCAGAGAGTCCTCCGTATTAGCATCAACAGGAGGCAACAATTGTGACTCTTGTCCCAACAATTGCATTTATGTAGCTACAAATAGATTATCATACTTTCAACTACCAGAGGTAGAAAAATCTTTCAAACTGGTTGCAATAGCAGCCATCAATTCTGAATATTCATAATCTAATGTGTTTTGCATACAGTCAAAAGGTCTGCCAAATGAATTTGGATAGTAACTCTGAACTTTCTGGCTCCCCAGGCTAGCAGCTTTAGCAGCCCTCAACTGAGAATTTTCATAATTGGAGCTACCAATGGGTGAAGTTGTCCCGCCCTTCACCTCAGCAGTGGAAAATATATTTGACATAGACTCTTTTCCTTTTTCATGAGAGGCATTATGTGTTATTGCCATGGATTTGGTGATCCTTTGTGCATCATCAGGAGTAAACGATTGCCCATAAGCATTGCTAGTTTCAGAACTAGAGACAAGGCAATCCCTTGGAAACTTGCCTCTCACAAGGAAGATGCTCCAGCCCGCCAAGCTTTGCATTAATTTTCAATATAACATTATCAATGTACTCAGTCTTGCATTTTTTGACGTGATCTGCCAAGCAACACATTCTTCTCTGCTTTGGTATTGAGTTGGCGTCCTCCAAACGAGATTATATAAACCTTCCCACTTTCTATCCGATCATTAAACTGATCAGCAACAGCATTAAAACATGTTATTTGTATTTCCCCACCATCCAAGTCTAGCAGATCAAAACTAAAAACTTTTCCATCTCCTTTTGCATTTTTATAGCAACGAAGATCGCCCTTAGTAGTGACTCTAACCTTTATTGTCCATCGGGCTTGCTAAGGATTTAATGCTGCAATAGGAATAGTTCTTGCAGGAGCCTCATTTCTAGCAATTGGTCCTCTGTTTGAATACATGGGAGGTGGTTGATTGGTAGAGGAAACAACTGGACGACCATATGGATTGGAGGTAGCATTCATTCCTCTATCAACCGCTCCACCTAATCCTCCAACTGCAGGGATTTGTATTGGATGTAGTGGCTATGCAGGATTTGTATATGAGCCAGGTCCAACTACAGACATATGTGAGGGCATGGGTATTGCCACACTGGGTTCATTCTTTTGATAGACTCCGTTCACTGGTTGAGAGGCGAACAATAACTTTGATTTTGGCCGCCGCACCAGCCTTCTCTCTAAAACTAGGGACACCTGCGCATTCGCCTTCTATGCACGCGTGCTTGTCTGTGTCACACCTTTAAACTGATTCTAACACTTGGAAGAGGGTTTTAAACGCTTCGTTTTATATATATTTTTTTTATTCACTGTGGGCAATATCCCACATTCACACCGTAAACTAAACTTTAAGCGTTTAAATACACCAACAGTTACATGTTGCATCGATGAAAGGAGCCCGAGCCCGAGGCTTGGGCATTGGGGTCTGGTGTTAGCACTGACTTTGGTTTGTGTGTTTGTTGTAGGTGCGCGAAATGGTGCTTATCCCTGGTGTCGATCATTCAGAGGTTGGCCCTAGGCCATTATACCTTTTGCCAAAATTTTGTTAATTTGTCCATAAAACTCTGCATGAAGGCAAAGGCCGAGGGGCCAATTTTTTAATTTTTTAGCTAAATTCATCAAACACAAATTATAAGAACCTAGATTTTCATTTGACCCTCATGAGTCAAATTTCACCATTTCAAACCACTTCATAATTTGTGATAAAATTGCACCGAAACTTGCTTTGAAACTTGCGCGCAAACACTCGTCTTATGCTTGGTCAGTGTCGGGCGCTTTCCTCCGCCTTCGCCATGCGTCATGAGTGAACCCCTATGCCTGAATAAGATAAATATTACTTAGAAAACTGATTCCCTATTATATAGGGTCCTAACAAATACAATGCAAAGTCCTAACTTCAATTTCCAATAGATGATATGCTTCCTAAAAATGCAATTTTCAATTCAATTCTGCAATTCTAAATAAAAATGAAATCATTCTTTATATGAACTAAGATAAATGACAAAGACTCAAGAGATCAAAATTCCAATCAATGTAAAATACCTAATATTTTTGTATTTTAAATATAATAAAAAATGAAAATGCAAGGACTGGACAACAACTTGATATAAAAACTCCACTGTGCATAGGTAGAGACAACCCAAGTAGGAAATCAAGGAACAAAAACACCTATGCCAAGGTGCAAGGACAATCAAAATGAAAATATGATGAGAAAGGCATCACCCAAAAATTCAACCAAAGATAGGTTTCCTGTCTTTCCATAGACACTTAACAGTCACTATAGAGACCCAAGAAGACTCAACAATCATAAAAACCTACCGAACAACCACAAAACCCAGCAAACAAACAACAAAGGTTGATGTGCGCAATTGTTCAAGGGAAAAGCGTGCATGTACGTAGCTTGCAGAAGTACATAACATGTATGTATGCGACTGTCAAGAAAAACCCACGTATACGTGTCAAAAACACAACTAGGCTAAGGACAAGTTGAAATACTTAGACCCAAAGTGAACAGAGGCTGTCAAGCAATCACACAACAAAAAACTCAATATGAACGAGAGAAATCTAAGGAGAAAAAAAATCCAAACCCCAAAAAAGAAGATTCAATCCCTGGTATGGTTGCCAATTTTGTTACGAGGAAAATCTCTCTATGGCTAAGGGTAAACCACAACAGACAAAAATGACTGCAGAAATCATCTCTACTCTCAAGTATGCTATATAAACAAATATGCTGGCAAGACAAGACAAAATGCCTACCTCGTCCAGACATTCAAGGATGTCCACCATTGAGCACTTTCACCCAAAGCAATATACCTGCAACTAATCCTCAACAACCAAGCAACGCAAGCATATGGTGATAATATATGATGTTAGCACATTAAATAGCATAATCCATCAACATTCATAACAAATACGCCCATGGAATAATAATTCAAATATTTGCAAGATTTTAATTGGATGAGAAAAGAGTATATCTATTAAGATATAATCAACAGAAGTGAATAAGTTATAGAATTCTATGTCGGCATGGTTCAGAATCGAGAAACTAAGTTCCTTCTAGCTGGGCCTCCACCACTTCAATCCTCCACCAAAGGAAATCTCATGTAATAGAGACAATGAAGTTATCAATCAGTAAGGGAAGATCTTGGGGGCTAAAAAATGTGTTCAGACTTAAAGGATAAAGGGATGCAGACTCAATGTCAAGTGAATAATTCCTCCAGAGCAACTTTGCTCTCAAAGTTGAATTCTTTCTCCTTTTTCCAATAGCTCGGATTTGGCCCATTTATAGCCTTCAAGTGGAACTAAAGGGATGATTCAAAATGTTTCCAGTATATGGAAGGCCAAGGATCATTGATCTCCTGACGTGACATGGAAACCCGACACTATTTTTCAATTTTGGGCACATTTCCCGATGTACGCGGGTTGTAGGGGTGCATCATATGTATACATATGTTGTATTGTAGGAAAGATGCATATATGTGGAAAAATTGTATTTTAATCTTTGGGATTTGCAAAAATGGATTTCAAGTCTACATAGAGAAATGAAAAAACGCCTTCTGTGTAAGATTGCATGGGGTGAGGCAAATCTTGCTATAACACATAGAAATTGTCATTAATCAATGAAAGGCTCGAGGATATCTCCCATTGATACACATTAAAACAAGATTTGCGGAGGGTTATATTATCGCTTTCGAGTGTTCATTTCAAACTTCATTTGGAGAAAATAGACGTTCTCATCAACTTATGGAAGAAGATCGACAACAATTATGTGGAGATATAATAAACACCTTCGGGCATGATGACCAAAACTTCAAGTCATCTAGGGAATATTATTACTACTCATCCCCTTCCTCCCAAAAGGAAGTAAGGAGATGGTCCCTTGGTACATCGAGAGATATATTTCAGGCCAAATAATTCCAAGGAAACTCCCCCTGATTAGATAACCCCCCTACGTTTATTTGTATTATAACCATATAAACATGTATATCCTTCCCCCTACATTTATTTGTTTTTTAACCCTACAAATGTGTATATCCTGCATTCACTCTCCATCGCCTACTCCAAATTTCAAGGATTTTGCATAAAAGCATGAAAGAATGGTCGGCACAGAGGTTGATGCAGTCGTTTTCGATCTGAAAAAAGATGATCTGATGGGCGATGATATGGTGACAAATGATGTCAATGCAGACGTATTTCCCACTCTTTCACCGAAATTTAAACCCACCATAATGGGGGGCACTTCCCAGCTCGGCAATGGCAGCCCTAAGAAGACCAAAGGAAGGGGTTTCAGAGAATAAACCTATGTTGAATGCAATAGTCGCTTTGCAGCACGAGAGTTTGAGTCTCTCAACTCGGATGGTGGTCATGGCCCCCTCAGAGATGTATCCTTTCCTTTCATTTTTAGGGTTTTGGATTAGGTTTTGGATTTTTCCTTGGTGCAGGTTGTGTCCTTGGAGTCTTTGATTGGAAGGAGATAGACTCTTGGTGCACCGAAGTATATATTTCAAGGCAAAGAATTATTCAATTGTGGGACCAGTCTCTTGTTTCTTTGTCACCTCAAGTGTTCTGCAAGACGTTGAAATTGCTCGAGCCAATATTGACCTTCATAGGATAAGACTGCAAGGAGTTCCTAAAAAAGCATGATAACCAGTTGTGTATGCATGTTCAAGAGCTTGTCGATGCCTTCTACATGTTGTTGCACTAGATAAACAACACAAAATCGTATGCATGTTTTTTTTTGTAACTCCTCTACCTGTATTTATGACAAGTATGTTCAATGCTTCGGTGCAAAGAACTAAATCCAATGTCTATGGATAAATATATATTACCCACTATTTTTCTTATAGATTTACTATTAAAAATTTCCTTGGAATATTGATTGGGGATTCTTTGTTGGATTTAGCACCTCTTCTCATTTGCATGGTTCGATAGTCTCATAATTCTTAAATATTGTATTGACTCAAGTAATTTGATCAAATATTAAGAATGGAACAATTATGTGACAATGCATTGTGTCGATCACATGAGGCTTCTATGGAAACATAAATGAATTTCACACACAGTTTCAAACCACCATTCAATTTCATTCATAATTTAGATAGAACATAGCAACACCAATCTACGACGCGGGAGTTGGGGCCCCAGCCAAGAAGTTCCCTTCTCATATCAACCTTACTAAGTGAACAATCTCTTATTTCCCTCTCACTTCCTTGATTCCTTCACTCGAGAAGGAAGCTTACTATTGGTTGTCCATCCCCTGACCTCTATTTCAGCACTTTTACTTTATTAATGAAATTACTAAAATTCTTCTTCGCAAATATTTTGAAAAAAATGATATATGCTAGTTGAATTCAAATGGGGCCATGACATCAACCAGAAAAATAAAATTCAAGTTCACTGTTGTTATACTTACGGTCAAGTTGACAGTACGATAATTTTATTTCAACAACCCTCCATTGATTTCTCTGTAGCTTTTCGATATTTCTCTTATGAAAACACATCCTAGAAAGTATAACTATGAATCACTTTCTCTATTCTTTGATTGAAGAGCTTGTAGAGCTGTCTAATTGACTTCATAGTTACTGTTGCTCCTAAAGTCTGCACCTGAGTGATAAAGGGTAGAGCCAGGCCACTGAAAGTTTGGAGTGGTCGTTCTTTTGAATTTGTTGGTGAGTTATAGGGTTGTTTCACCAAGACAAAATCTTGGTCAAATTGGCAAGAGGATATGGATGAGAGTTCTCCTTGTCTAGTAGTAGAGTAATGACAGACAGGTGAAATAATAGAGGTAAAAATAGAGGGAAACAACAAACCATTCAATGAATAATTTGCTACAATAAGTTTAATACTTAAAATAATATTTCAAGGCATTAAACAATGTATCAAAAAAAAAAATACTCCCATAGGTTGCAATAAAAACAAATCTTCATAAAAGCATTAGTTGAGGCACCCCAGTCACCTCAAATGACCAATATCCCAATCTACCAAATCGACCTCCCTATTATCGGATCGACAAAGATGAATATTATGGGATTAGAAAAAAAATTGTGTGAGAATTGAATTGGATTTTTTTTTTTTTATTCTAGTTTTTTTAAGACCTTATCACAGTAAGAATGCAAAATTATGCTAACCCATTGTTATCTACAAAATCCAAACATCAATAGTGCATGTAAATCAACTATACATAGTTATATCCAAAAATCAAGTTATAGTTTATATTTTCATTTTCTCACACCCTTTTTAATGATACAAACACAATACAAAATGAGTATGTGGATAAAACATTGGACTAGAAAATGATGATTTGGCAACAATGGGGCTTGTTTAAGACCAATTCCTGCTTCCTAAAATTTCCCTCCCCTTTTCTATTTTCCCACTCTCTTTTATCCCCTTTATTTTCCCTCTTCTATACTTAACTGAATTCTCGTTTCTTTTTCTCCTCTACTTTCTCTTCCAGGTTACTTAGTCATTTTTTCCGAAAATGTCTAAGTGAGAGGGTTGGCGAACACACAAGTTCACATTTCCACTCATGCTTGTATATCACGACTCTGACCCACTGCTTCCCAATTCCATACTTAGCCACTTTTCGATCGCGGGTTCCCGAGCAGGTGGGCTATAGATTTCACTTCCATTGTTTTGTAACCTACAAACAACACCCAGAGTTTCGCGATATACAAATTGACCGGCGGACTCCCCCATCATGCCCTCTTCCGTGTTACACATTTTTTACTCAAAATTTATGAGAAATATAATTTGACCGTCGTGCCCTCATGTCTCCTGAGGATCCCTTGTCACCCTATTTTTAAGCCCCAACGACTGCTTTCCATACTTGGCCATTTCTTGGAATCTCTTTCACGGATCGTTAGGTTGGCGGGCTCACGAAATCTCCAATTATTAACCGTTCTTCCCTATGCCCACCACCTTCGCACTTCTTTCAAAGTATGCAATTAGTAATCTTTAATGCTAATAGCTCGTCATGCAACAACTGTAAAGATTGTCATTAATGAGCGAAAGGCTGGATGAGACAGTCACACTGACTTCCCTACACATCTTTGTTGGAGTTACTTCACACACACCTAGGATTTCTTTTTGCTAAGGTTTTTCCTTGTTTATTAGTAATAATTAGTCATTATCCAGTCTCTTATAATTTAGGGGAGAATATTCCACCTGGAGAATATTCTCTTTCAATTGACACTTTAGTTTGACTAGTTGAGTTGATTTTAGATGTTGCATCGGTTTTGTCACCATACAACATTGGGTTCATCACCATGCTAATTTGACCTTTCCTTGGTATCATCACCAGAGTGGCACATTAGAATTGATTCCCTAAGTTAAATCCTCACTACTTTCTGTTCATTCAGTTAACTGAAGACTAGTTGACTAGTTAACTCAACTATGTGGCAGTTCACTCCCGTAACTGCCTGAGAGACTAGACTAGGTGGCAGTTCACTCCCGTAACTGCCTGAGAGACTAGACTAGGTGGCAGTTCACTCCCGTAACTGCCTGAGAGACTAGACTAGGTGGCAGTTCACTCCTGTAACTGCTAGTGTGTGTCCAGATCACTCTAGACCACCACTATGGTGCATTGGTTATCCTCCAATTGAACTCAATGAGTTATACAGAGTATATCATGTGTAAAGTATTCATTATTCACAATGGTTAATGAGAATTCTTTCATTCTTTCTCTCCTTCTTCTTCTTTCTCCAATTATCTCTGAAAATGTGTGTATTATTTTTTAGCTAGATCTATTCTATTCAGGTTCAACACATTTACATGGTATCAGATCTGATGGAATTCTAAGCAAAATCTACACCAAATTTTTTTGCAAGTACAAAAGATTGAAGACAGCGGAAAGATGGAATTCCAAAAAGAATTCATTCTTACACCTTACAACTATTTTGCATGGAAGGAGAAAATATTCATACATCTCCAATCTAGAGGATTGTACAAGTTAATCATGAATACACATACAGAGCTGACATCAACCATAGAAAAATCCAAGTACTTAAATCGCATGGATGAGGCACTCGGAACAATTTGCAGTCTTATTTCTCCCGATCTCATTTTTCACATATCTTTCTGTAAGACTCCCAATGAAGCATGGAAAACCTTGGAAGGGCTATTTGGAAAACAGTATGAGATGAGGAGACACATGATGGAGGTGAAGATGCTCACATTGGATCCAAAAATATTCGACAATATCCAAGATTTCTTTACAAAATTCAAGGATTTATTGTTGTAACTCAAAGCTTGCGGGGTTGATAAATCGACGAAGGAGAAACAAATGGTTCTCACCATTCTCTCCAATATTGGTCCTGAATTATCTGTATTCGTATCCACATTCCATACTGTCAGATTTGCCTCTGGAGCCACTTGGAAGATGCCTTTTGTTGAGGACTTTATCGAATCCCTGACACAAGAGAAAACCAAGCTCATCAACATGGGCACAATCAAAGGCCCAAGGGCACATGCACTCACTGTGCATGATGGCAGCCACAAATATCATAAATCTAAATATAAATATAAATGGAAATCTAATGCACAGTCGAAGAAGGAAGGGTACACAAAACCCTTCATCGGTGCCTCTGGATCCAAAGGGGAAAAGGGAAGAAAAGGGGAGAAATGCATGTAATTTCGCAAAAGATTCCATTCGAAATCCGCATGCATGCAAAAACAAATAGATCTGATATCTCAGATAATTTATCAAAACAACCTTGGATATCACATCCCTGAGGGTGCAAAGAAGAAGAAGCCAGAAGATCTGAATTCCAAGAAAGGCAATTCTAGCCATGCCTTGATATCCATCAACTCCTCTCTCGATGATTGGATCATAGATTCAAGAGAATCACATCACATGGTTGCCTCAAAAGAAGTCTATTATTCATTGGATGCATGCAAAGTTTCTCCTATTCTAATGGGGGATAACTCTTTTGTCGAAGTCACCGGCAAAGGAAGGATTGAACTCACTAATGGAAGCTTCGAGAATGTGTTGCATGTTCCCAAGCTTTCTGTCAACCTTCTCTCCATGTATTAGATGATGAATTCCGGCACCGAAAAGAAATTCATATTCACACCAAATTCCATGGACATCTATGACATGCAAACCAACTCCAGGGTTGCTACCAGTGAGGTAAATCATCAGTCTAGATTGTATACATTTTCTGAATTCATTGAACCTGATTATGCTTTATTGCTTACTCATGTTCATGAAAGTAGTAGGATATGGCATGAAATGTTTGGACATTTGAATTTAATATACATGCAACATCTTAGCAAGCATAGATTAGTTGATGGTCTACCAGACATCCATTTCTCCAAGGGAGTATGTGAGGGATGTGTTCCCGAAAAACACCCTCAAGAGAAATTTTACAAAGGAAAGTCTCAACGATCTTCCACACCTTTAGATATGATCCACAGTGACCTCATGGGTCCTTTTCTGCATCCATCGATCAGCAAAGAGAGGCTTGTTCTCATTTTTGTTGACAATTTCTCACGTTTTACATGGATCTACTTTCTTAGGAAAAAATCCGAGGTCTTTCAACATCTCAAAGATTTCAAAGCCTTGGTTGAGACACAATCTGGAAAGAAGATCAAAGTCCTCCTAACGGATAATGGGGGAGAATATGTAAATCATGAGATCCATAATATTTTCCATGAGGCAGGGATTCAGTTGCAGCACATAGTTCCCTATATTCCGCAGCAAAATGGAGTTGTTGAGTGAAAAAACTGATCTCTAAAGTAGATGGCATCTTGCATGCTACATCCAAAGTCACTGCCACAGAGACTATGGGCCGAAGCACCTAAATTTTCAACGTACATACAAAATATATCTCCTCATATATCTGTCAAGGATAAGACCCCCTACGAGGCTTGGAGCGGCCTCAAACCAGAAGTGACCCATTTTTTCATATTTATTTCACGTGCATGGGCCCAGATTCCCTCTGAAAAGAGAAAGGAACTTGATCCACAGAGCACTAAGTGCATTTTTGTTGGATACCCCGACGGTGTGAAGGGATATTGTCTTATTGATCTTTCCTCAAACTGGCCCATCATTGAGCATAGTGTCCAATTCAAGTAAAGTGTCTTGCATGTATGTTAGTTGTCGCATGCAGACACCTTCATTCTTCTACCTATCCGAGATGATGAGCATGCACATGTAAAATATTCTTCAGACGAGAGTTCTGATTCAGAGGACTCAGATGATTCAAATTGAGAGTCAGTACTATCATATGTAGAGTCAAAGCATCCAGATGCATTTCTAGAGCCAGCGCAAAGGCCCAAGTGGGCAAAGACTACTCTTCAGGATGCAAGGGACCTCGTTGGTGATCCAGTTGATACTAGGAGGACTCGATCTGATTTTGAGGAGCCTCTTGTATCACTCACTTCCACTGAACCATTACCTTCCAAGCATATTTTCTTGGTTTAGTATTTAGATCCATAGTCTTATGGCGAGGCTGCTGGAAATCCCTTTTGGG
>JASDQU010502051.1:35505-52702 GCA_032191745.1 Picea mariana | reverse complement strand
ACCCTCATTTACATATCACCCATTTCCCTCCTTCTTCACAACTACATGAAAGGGCAAGCCAAGTAGTTAGAAAAAGTAAAAAAAAGATAAATATATTTTAAAAACAAACACCTCCTGCATGGCTACCAAAAAGGAAATCCAAGTGGTTACAGAAGGTAGAATCCAAGTGGTTGTTGCTACTTTGTTGAATATACATGATCTTACTACTATGTTTATAAATATTATGCACTCTCGTTGATGGATTACAACGTGTTTTCATTGATAGGCAATAGTTTTGTTTAAATATAAAATGATGGGCCCCATAACACGTGTCAGATTGATATATATCTTTTGAGATGATAGTATGTATTTATATTTATCTATAGTTTATATATATGTATACTTATTTATTTATAATAGTTTTATGGATGAAAACTTGTCAACATTTTCACCATTTTAAAATAACTCATTATTGAAAATTGAAAAAAATTCAACAAAACTTAACTTAGCTTAAAAAGATGCACTTGACCAAATAATTAAGCTCGTCCATCTTAGTAGGTCTCACTCCTATTTTAAAACCTTGATCTTGGGATTTGTGTGGTTAAAGGTTACATTTTCCTATAATTAATCTTGTCCACCTTATTAGGTCTCACTCTTGTTTAAACACCTTGATCTTGGGCTTTGTGTGGTTAAAGGTTACATTTTCCTAGGTTGTTAAAGGGTTTTCACCCACCCTAGTTGTTTGTTTCTCTGTCCATCGTGGATTAACCTTAATATTTCAATAGTGTAATAGACACAATTGATGTTTTGATGGTATCTTAAAAAATAATATTTCAAATTATACAAACTTCCATGGCCTAGACAAAAACGTCTCACAATAGTTGTTCCATGATTCAAAAAACATAACTTTGGTTTTGATATTGTAATATATACAAGGTCACCCTTGTAATTCAAAGAAAATTTTAGTGGCTACACATCAAAATAACGTGGACTTAACTACAGTGGTTTTATATTCAAAGTCATTCTCATTTTTTAAGTTTTTAATTTTCCTTTATTTTATATTGTTATTATGATAATTTCTTAAATGCATTCACAAGTAACACTATCAAAACCAAGGCTCTTATAATTTGTAATCAAATGTACTTTTTTATTTGACATCCATACATGCCATGCTTAGTGCATTTTGGGATCACCACACCATGTATTACACTAATTTTACTTTTGTGATCACATTGTTTAACACGTTTAATGTTTAAAGAAGTCATTTATTTTTCAATATGTATGTAACAAACCTCTATTTCAAAATGTATTTAGAGAAATCAAACTAAGGTCATTTATGCAAAAGAATTAAGTAGCTTATCTATTATCTAATATTGTATTTAGTGTATATTTATTTGTACGTCTATCAAATTTTTAGCTTTTAGAGAGATTAACAAATTTTAAAATATAAAATTTATTTATGGTGTAAAAGTTTTGGTTTAATCTCTTTATGCATACTAGTACAATCATAGGACAAGCACCAATATGGAGTAGGGTTCTTTGAATAGTCTTCAAAAATTTCAAGTTCAAATGGTATTCAAATCCTATAGAGCCATTTTTATGATTGAATTAAACCTTGGGTTTTACTTCGAAGTGTTACCCTTGAAGTGGGCTAATGCCTGTTTTTATGTTAAAATTCAAACTGTTTTTCGAATGGGCCTAAGAGCTCTTTGTTTCACTTTGGAGCATTATGTTCAAAGTGGGGCCAAAGCCCTACGTTTTTCACTCAAGGAATTCACTTCAAACAATTCATATAGCCTTTATTTGTTGAATGTTCAAATTTAAGGAAGACTTTAGACCAAGCCTGATGGGCCTGTGTTTCATTCAAATTATTTCTTTGAATGGGCCAAAAGGTCCTTTTTTTGTGTAAATTCAAAGTATTTCATTCAAATAAGGCATTTGGCATTTATTTATTTTATTTTTTCTTTCGAAGTTGGGGATAACTTTTGAAGTGGATTGATGGATTATCAAGCACATTTCAAAGAAGAACTTTCAAAATGGCTCGATGCCTATTAGGAACATTTGAAAGAGTGTCTTTAAAAATGGCTTGATGGCTAATTGGGTGTGTTAAAAAAAATCTTTCAAAACAACCTAATAGGTGTGTTCAAAAGAAGATATTTTGAAATAACCCAATAGCCTATTGGGTGTGTCCTGAAGAAGATATTTCAAAACAACCTGATGGACTATAAGGCATGTTTGAAATATGTCATCTTTCATAGAGGATCGATGGCTTTTCTATTGTGTGGATATTTCAGAAGGGCTTGATTTCTTTTCCATTGACTGGATCATTTGAAAGGGGGAAATAATTTCAAATAAGGTCAATGGTTGAGGTATGATGTTCAAAACAGGGATAAAATCCATCATGAGATATCATTCAAAATATCCTTGGGAGTAGTTCAAATGAAGAGGAAATAAATTAATATAATCCAAAAGGATTTAGATTAGTGTTAAAAATACCAAAAGTACCCCTCCTCAAGTGTGGTGACAAAGGGAGATGGATGCGTTACAAAATATGTCAGTTAAATATTAATAGGAGAGATAAGTTAAGAATGTACTCCTCATTTGTAGGAGGAAAATTTTGTATAAGAACCTCTCCATTGATTGAATTAAATTGAATCTAGTTGTTATTTGTCATATGATATTAGAGTAGGAATATTCCAATCCATATTAGAGTCTGATTTCATTTTTATTCAAAATGACTAAAATTCAATTCATTTAGGACCATGATGAAAGAGTTTCAAAGGTAATTGGGCCATGGTTGAAAGAAGAAGAAAGATGATGTCCTGAATTAAAGAGTCACCATATATGATGTAATGATTCTTAACCTTTAATTGAATAAAAAACAATGTATCCAAGAATAATATATAAAACCCCCTTTACTTCATATATCAAAATAACCTTAAGGTAGGGAAACACCACACAATTAACTTTTTATGGAAGGATCAACTCCTATTCACTTGCCTCTTCAGAGCCTTTAATTTCAAAGCTTTTTGAAGGAGGGTACTATGTTATGACCCAAGGGAGGCATATATGGGGTTAAATGTATATGAAATGACCCCAAGGGGGGCATATATGGGGATAAATGTACATGTAATGTGTAAATTTATATGTGATAGGGTTGACCTAATAGTAAAGGGGCCTCATGTATAGTGTGTGAATAGGTATATATAGAGATCATGTATTCATTATTGTGGCATGTGAATTATGATGTATGAATGTAATTGGGTATTCAAAGGAGGTTCTCCTATTCTTTAAGGAGTTGTTGTGTAACTCATTTCTCTTATCTATATTGGAGTTGTGCTCCGCGATCACATTGGTGTACATGGTGTGTACTTCTGGTTTATTTTGATATCCTACGTATTTGGTACATAAAAAAACAACACAAGAAGACATCAAGAGGCAAGCTATCCTACTCTAAATATGCACATCTACCATTGTATGTTACAATGCAGATGCATAGTAAGCTAAGAAACTATGCCAGAACCCAAAGATTCACTTTGAGGCTAATATTCTAATTAATATAAGAGAAAAGTAATAGTCTCCACTAGAAGACTATATAGAGCCTTGTTGTAACATCCCGCTCTTGCGAGCACATGTTGTTGACTTATTCTCTCAGGACACTTGTGTGCAAGTGATCTGGTTATAGCACATGGATATTGTTTCACTTATGGATTTTATGATGATGTTGATGGATTATGATGTTATGTTATTTGATATCTGTGTATTGACAGATGCTATTGATGAGTTTCCCCTGAATGTGAAGGACACTTGACAAATGAGGATGCCACTGGAATCAATGGACCTCCTTGGACTCTGGATTGAGTCAGGGAGTGGGCTGTATTGGTTTGGATATTTTTATTTTATGCATATGTGACATATGATCGGGTATATTATGATGTTGTTTATGGATCATTGACAATATTCCGTTGATCGATGTAGGCCGACAATTTCTTGCTAATAAGACTCACATAAGGAGTAAAGGGGCCATGCAAAACAACCAAATATTGAGGGAGAGGTGTGGTGAAATCCCTGCCACAACCTACTAGCACCCTCGTCATGGCTCAAATTGTAGGTTAACGATTACCTAGTTCGAGAGATCCATGATGTTGTGAGGGTAAAATGAGGCAATCGATCACGAAGATTCTAAGGGGCGCACAATAAGGCATGGTCCTTATTCCTTAGAGGCCCTTAGTCTCTCACAAGGTCACTTGAATGGAGTTTTGACTCCAAGGGTTGGACAACTACCAAAACCAGTCAATGGCGAGTGGCACCCTTGGAGCACGTAGTGAATCTTGAAGGGCACATCCTTTAAGTTAAAATTTGAATCAAAGGTGAGTGGCACCCTTGGATCATGGAGTGTGTATTGAAGGGCACGTAGTGGTATAAAAAAATGAGTCAATGAACCTAGGTGGCCTAGAAAATGTGAGCGGATGTTAAACCTTAAAACCTTGAGAACCTGCCAAATTAATTAATTAACTAAAGAATGAACTGATTAAGCATAATCCTGAAGGGTCTAAGCGTTCACAAATAAATATTTAAATAAGCCTAAGTCTAAGTGAGTGAGAAGAATAAAAGCTAAAAATTTTAAATTAAATGATGAGGGGATGAAATAAATCAAATTAAGAATAATTGAAAATAAAAATAAATCCTAAGGAATGATTAATACACTTATGCAAGTAAATACTAATTTAGAATGTTAGTTGAGAAGGGAATAAAGCATAAATGTGTAACCATAGAAAAGTATCTAGTCTAGTCTAACTAAAGAACTTTCCTAAATTAAACACTACTAAGTTTTAGAAAGGTGTAAGTCATTAAAAGGGAAATAGAGGGAATAAAGGGACAAGTAGGAGTAATTTTAGGAGCGCTTTTAGGATGGGTGAGGGAAATTGATATTTAATTAAATTAAATGGTGGATTATTGGTGCAACTAAGGGAACGAATGACAAGTGTACGAGAGAGTAATTCCTAATTAATTTTTAAAAAAATGAATTAAATGTGCAAATGGCTAAGAGGATGAATGGAGAATGACTGGTAGGAGTAAGGTTATGATGCAGAAATTCTGAGTGGTTCTACTTGTGAGAGGTGGGATAACCAACTCGAAAAATAGAGTGGTAGCTCTACCTTGTAAGGCGAGTTGGGAGCTAGAGTATTCTAGTTGTTGTGTGTGTGTCCCCTTTATGGTTCGGGGGGATAAGGAGGAAGAAGAGTACCCCTAGCGTTGGCTGGGAGGTACCAGTGAAGTCTTCATGGTTAGCAAGCAGGGAGCTAGACAGACCGAGATCGTGGGAGAACTTCTTCAAAATTCAACTCCCCACATACGGTATTTTTATTTGAAAATTGCACTTGTAAAGGATTTAAATTGTAAATAAGTTTTAACAATTGTCGCAACCATTTGTATTTAGAATATCGTTTGATAATTTCCTTGTCGTTGAAAAGAAATTTTGGATGTGAATATTGGAGAGTTTAGCTTGCGTTCTTGGAGCAACTATAAATTAATACGATTTCCATTCTAAAAGGGTTGCTGGATTTTCCCACCAATCAAATTTTTCAACGATGGGGAAATTCATATTTTTATATAATATTGTTATTAATTTTTTCATATATCTTATTTTTGGGATGTATTTTAAAAGATTATTCTCCCTCATCAAAAAGTTTTCTATCCTTAAGTTCTTTTCTTCTGGAAATGATGCAAACCTATATTGAAACCTTTCAAAAAGAAACTTGTTATTATTGTAAAAACCATTTATGTTCTTCGTCCCTTGGAATGACTATAAATTATGCTATTATGGACATTGTTTTTTGTTTTATCCATTGTTTAGAATTAATGTTGCCTTCTTCTCTTAACTTGAATCCAAATTGCTTCTGTAAAATAAGAATTGTTGGGCATTGTCACCTAGATTGTGTTATAAGACCAAAAGTTGGTCTGCATTGTTTGTTCTGAATTGCACAATTTGTTTTCTCTGCATTTTTGGGGAGGTAAGGGCTCTGCGACCCCACCCTTTTTCCCAACGATGTTTTTCATAAACTCGACGTTTTTTTTTCTTGTTCAAAGACTGAACCCTTGGCCAATGATTTCCTTCACACTGTTGCTCAACCTCTTACTTCAGTTATTCTTTATGTTACATCCCTTCTCTACCCTCAGTGAATGCCAGGATTTAACCTCGGTGATTTTCTACTCGAATCCTCTATGAATTAGGGGATATTAACCTAGCGTTTTTTCTTGATTGTCTCTGCGAAATCCTTGCTGGTATCCTCTGCGAATTGGGGGCAATAACCTTGTGTTTGTTTTTCTTGATTGTCTCTGCGAGATCCTTGCTAGTATCCTCTACGAATCACGGGAAATAACCTTATGTTTTTGCTTGATAGTCTCTGCGAATTCCTTTTTGGTATCCTCTGTGAAATGGGGGTAATAACCTTACGATTTTGCTTGTTGTCTTTGCGATTTTTTTGTTGTTTCCTCTGCAATTTTTTTGGGAATTTAACCTCTGCCATTTCTGAGACGTTTCTTCTACGATTTTTATGGGAGAAATTAATCCTTGGCGAATTCCCTTAAGATCTCTATGATGGCAAGCCTCCTTCTGCGTTTTTTTCTCTCTTAGTAATGAACACTCCATGCGTTCTACTCTAGACTGAGTTTACCTGCAAACTACCCAGTCGGGAGAATCTTGTGCATCCTTTCCTCGAACCCTTTGCGTTTTCCCAGGAGACAGTGAATCGGGGTTTACTCAAACGTTTGAAGAATGCTCTCTGTCTATGGCATTTATTTTCACCTAGAATTAGTGTTCCTCTTGGCTTCGAACAATGGACATGGAACAATGGTTAATTCTATTTGATAAATTCTTATTCAATGTAATTTATAATAAATTCTTATTCAATGTAATTTATAATAAATTCTTATTCAAAGTAATTATTGTATTAAATTATTATTCAAGGTAGTGTAATTATTTCGCTAATGGTAAATTCTTATTTCATGTAATTATTGTACTAATGGTAAAATTTTGGTAATAATTATTTATTCGATAATATTATAATGATAAATTATTGAATATGATTATTTTATGGAATAATATTATTATGATGATAAGTATTGAATATGATCATTATTCAGTGCATTTATTTTAATAATGGTAATTTTGTATAATTATAACGATGATTGAAAGAGTGGTATTAGCATGGTACATAAATATAGTGAGGAATAGAGAGGTTGTGGAAAGCCTATATGCAGCAAGGTGTATTCTATTTAACCTAGCTAGATCACCTTTAAAATAGACAGGTAAATTACTTAAGGATTTCTTTTATGAAGATTATTGGACTCATGGATATGTAGCTACTTATTTCAGTTTTGAATTGAGTAATTAAGTGTTATAATATCTTGCATCCTTGAAATTAATGTGACTACCCTTGCGCACCTTGAACAAGGTTGACGTATGATTGTTTGTAATTGCTCATTCACGCCCTGAATTTATTAGATTAGACTTCCTTACACTTTAGATTAATTGATAATTATCTTGCGCCTTTAGAATAATGAATAACTTATGATTGATTAAGAATATATGATCTCTTGCACCAATTAAAAATAGATGATTACCTTGTGCCATGATTTGTGTCACGTTTAGATAATTACATTATTGCGCGCATTGAATAATGATGATGTATGTTTAATTAAGTAACTAAGATTAAATGCGCGCATTGATTGATGTTGATTTATATTTAATTCAAAAATTAGATCATGCACGTGCCTTATAAATAAATTTGATTATACTTGAGCCTTTAAATAATGTGGTCATATCATTGATTTATTAATTATATTCTCTTGTGCTTTGCTAAATAAAGTAGATTTCTCATGTATCATGAATTATATAGATGTATAAATGATTGAGTAATTAAATTCTCTTGCGCCATGAGCTATAATGATGTGATTGTTGAGCTAGTTGATTGTCGGACTTGATTGTGTTGGGGGATGTAGACACCTCCTTGTTCCTCAGAACAGTGGCCAACCCTGAGACCTTAAATAGTCAAAATGAATTGGATCTTGGGCTTGAGCATTGCTTATGAGTCCTAGAGGTCCTAACCTTGCAGGGTAGGTTGGGCGGATAGTATATTTATGTCATTCTTATGTTATCCCGATGATCCTTATGTTATAGTTATGTTATCTCATGTTATCCTTATGTTATCTGATGATTATCTCTATGTGATGAGTTGAGCAATTTAAAATTATTGATGCAGTTGATCATCATGAGTTGATCTTGCGTCGCCATTCATGATGCTTTCGATTTTTGTGTCATTACTCAATTATGATGATGTGTTAATTAGGTCGTTACTAAAACTATTGATGCATCGATTGCGACATTATTTGATTATGACAATGACATGCTTTTATTTCCTTTAATTTGATGTCGTTGATTATGCGTTTTTGATTTATGTGTTGACACTAATTTTTCTTATGCAAAAAAAAAAATCACTTATTGTGCTTCACATTTTCTTAGGCAATAATGGAGGGATATTATATATGGTATCAGAGCGGGTTCAACCCCGTGACTTGGGATCATTACGCCTTCCACTGTATTATACACTTGACTAATAATTTATCACTAATTAAATTGAATTGTGTCCATGCAGGTAATCATGGTTAGAGGACGTCGCGAAGGCAGACGACGTCGTGTTAGGGGAGGAGGCACGTCACCTCCAGTAGCATCCACGCCGGAGGGGTCTAACCCCCAAGGATAAGAACAAGTCATTGGATAGGAGAATATTGTTGTGGGGGATGTGGTTGGGTTGATGAGGTCCTTTCAGAGGATGTCAGAGGCCTTGATTAACCATCTAGATAGAGATGAGGTCAGGGCGCCGGTACCCCCTGAGGGCCCACAATGTGCCCCAACCGATACTGGTAGCGTTCATAGAGAACTCGAGAAGGTCAAGTTTCTTGAGTTCTTGGGTGCCACAGACAACGCAGTCACCGAGGCATGGTTGGATAACATGGCGATGTGCTTCACACTTTGCGACTACACCTCCAAAATGAAAGTCTGCATGGTGGTATTTCAGCTAAAGGGGAGTGATCTTCTATGGTGAAAGACGCTCCGACCACAACTGAACATGGTCGTCGAAGACGTGTCATCGGAACTGTTCGAGGAGAGGTTCTGGGAGAGGTATTTGTCAGAGGAATTTGTTGAGCGCCAGCTCAATGATTTCAATGCCCTGTGACATGGTGATCGTACGGTGCTCGAGTACGAGGCTCGTTTCATGGAGCTACTTAGGTATGCTCCACATCTGAACACCGAGAAGCTCAAGGTCAACAAGTTCATGTTCGAACTTAATGTCAACAATCATGTGAAGGTGAGGATCCTAACGCCTCAAACATTGCACGATGCAGTCCAAAAGGCCCTCATAGTTGAGGAAGAGATGATTGGCGGGGGTCATAACAGGAATCCTACGAGACCGACGGGACATGCGACATCTAGTGCGCAACAACATCAGACACCAACTATACATCCATCAGGGTATTGAAGCACTCCAAGAGGATCCACATTCAAGAAACCATTGTGATCGATTCCTTAGCAGTGGACTCCCTTCAGAGAGCCACAACACCAACAATAGCGTCATCCGCAGTAACAACAGTTTAGGCATGTTCAGCAGAACAGACCAGGGTTCTAGGTTGGTGGGCCAACAACTTCTACTTTGGGGACTAGGTGTATTGGACCGAAGGTCGGATGTTGGACATGTGGAGAGACACATTACCATCGTGAATTTTTGGTTGAGAGGGCCAGAGCAATCGGGTCAACTGGGCACACGACAGTAGGAGATTTGGGCAAGGCCCACAATATTCATGGAGTGGTGAATAATCGTCAAGACGAGCACCAGCTTACTGTACCCAAGATGTCAGGTACCATCGTTGACCAGACCTTTAGTATTTTGATAGATCCCGGTGCTACAGAGAGATTTATTTCTGGTGCAACGCTAACAATAATTAAGGTAAAGGCAATCGAACAAGAAGAGTTTAGCTATGTGGAAATGGATTTGGGAACCAAGAAGAAGGTTGGAGGAAAGGTTACGGACTGTAGCCTCAACCTAGGAGATTTTGTAACAAATTCCAACCTGTACGTCACAATATTAGGATCTTATGACGTCGTGATCGGTATGGACTGACTGGAATCACATGATATGATACTCAACTGTAAGACAAAACGATTGAGATTAACCGATGATGAGGGACCGAGACGAGTGATTGTAGGAAGAAACCAAGGAGTTTCCCTAAGGTCCATTTCTTCCCTACAACTATGGAAGAGCATGTGCAAGGGATGCAAGCTATATGCAATATTAGCGTTGAATGAAAAGGGAGTGGTGGAAGTACTAGAAAACCTTCTAGTAGTATGAGAGTTTGCAGACATGTTCCCAGAAGAGTTACTAGGTTTGTCGCCTAAAAGGGAATAGGAATTTACCATCGACTTAAAACCTGGAACTGAACCGATAGCAAGAACGCCTTATCGAATGTCTACCCCTGCGTTACAGGAGTTGAAAATGCAATTGAAAGAGTTGTTGGAACTAGGAATTATACATCCAAGTGTGTCACCTTCGAGTGCGCCTGTTATTTTCATACAAAATAAGGATAGGTCTTGGAGACTCTGTATTGACTATCGTCAATTGAAGAAGGCAACTATCAAGAACTAGTATCCGTTGCAAATAATAGACTATTTTTTTGACCAAATGAAAGGCGCGACGATGTTTTCAACGATCGAATTGAGAACATGATATCACCAATTACGGATCAAAGAGGAAGACATTCCTAAGACTGCATTTAAGACGAGGTTCAGGCATTATGAGTTTACCATTTTACTGTTTGGACTGACAAACACCCCAGGGGTATTTATGATCTTGATGAATGGGGTGTTCCGCGAATACTTGGACAAGTTTTTTGAAGTATTCATTGAATAAATATTTATATATTCTCAGAAAATGGAAGAACATGACAAACATTTCTGCTTGGTGTTACATTGTTTACGAGAAAACAAATTATAAGGGAAACTGTCGAAATGTTCCTTTTATCAATCGAGGATTCATTATTTAGGGCATGTTATCTATGGCGAAGGTATCATTGTGGATCCAGAGAAGGTGGAGGCTATTATGGAATGGCCTACGCTGATGAACGTACCAGAAGTATGTAGCTTCATGGGTTTAGCTAGGTATTATTGATGGTTCATCGAAGGTTTTTCGAGGATAGCAAATCCTATCACGGAATTACTGAAGAAAAACAAGAATTTTGTATGGACCGAGAAATGTGCGAAAGCATTTCGAAGGCTCAAATAAATTTTGTTATTTGATGACCACGTCGATACTAAAAGTCCCTGACATGGATGAGGACTTCTTGGTATGCACAGATGCATCCAAGGAAGGCTTAGGTGGAGTCTTGATGCAAGATAGTCGAGTGATTGATTACATCTCAAGGAAGTTAAGAAAGCATGAGGAGAACTACGTGACGCACGATTTGGAGTTGTTGTCCATTGTGTATGCCCTGAGAGTGTGGAGGAACTACCTGATTGGACAAAAATTCGAATTGAAAACATGCCACCATGGTTTGCAGCACATTTTTACGCAAAGTGACTTGAACACGCAACAAAGGCGTTGGTCAGAACTGTGTAGTGAGTATGATTTTGAGATTACCTACATAAAAGGAATAATGAACAGATTGGCAGATGCATTCAGTTAGAGACCACTCATATTTTCGGTGATACCTCTTCAGACGAATCTTCATGAAAAGATTCTAACTATGCAGTGTGACGATGACTAGTATAAAGAGGTTAAGGAAAATATCGAATAAGACACCATGTTGGTACCAAAATTTGAGGGATTTACTATGGACAACGACGGATTAATGAGGTATAATAATCAGATTTATGTACCACCTAAATATAAGTTGAGAAGTTTGATCTTAAATGAATCTCATAGAGTAGTGTACATGGCTCATACAGGAATCACGAAGATGAGGGCAGACCTTAAACCCTTATTCTTCTAGAAAATAATGAAGGAAGACATAGTCAACTATGTGGCGAGATGTCTAGAATGTTAGCAAGTGAAGGTTGAACGTAGAAATCTGGCAGGATTACTACAGCCACACGTTATTCTAGAATCAAAATTGGAGGTGATTTCAATAGACTTCATTGTGGGATTGTCGCTAACGGCAAGGAGGCACGAATCGATTTTCATGGTAGTTGACACTCTAATGAAGAGTGCACATTTTATCTTGTGCATACAACGTATCAGGCGTCATACATAGCTAGAGTTTTTATCAACGAAATTGTGAGATTGCATGGTGTTCCTAAGATGATCATATTTGATCGAGGATCGATGTTTACAGGACGATTTTGGACTAGTTTCCAAGAGGATTTCAGAACCCAACTTAACTTTAGTACCGCATATCACCTGGAGAAAGACAAGAAGACAAAAAGAACGAACCAAATCTTGGAAGATATGTTGTGTATGTATGTGATGGACCAAAAAAAGTGTTGGGAAGAGTTCTTGCCACTGGTAGAGTTTGTGTACAATAATAGCTATCAAGGAACCATTAATATGGTGCCTTTTGAGTTTCTTTACGGGCGATCATGTCGAACACCTTTGAGTTGGGATCGAATTGAGGATAGGATCTTGGTAGGACCAAAAGTGATCCAAGAAATGGAAGAACAAATGAAAATGATAAGAAAAAGGATCAAAGAAGTGCAAGATCGACAAAAGAGTTATGCCGATGTGCATCGCGTTGACCATAGTTATGAAGTTGGTGATCGAGTCTTCTTATATTTAAAACCACACAAGAGTTCGATCAATTTTGTTAAGGGTGCTAAAATCTCTCCTAGGTTTATGGGACATTTCGAAGTTGTGGAAAAGAAAGGGCTTGTGGCCTATCGAATAGCCTTGCCTGATTCTTTGAGGTGTATGCACGATGTTTTTCATGTATCTGTTTTGAGACATTATGTTAGTGATCCTACACATTTGATTGACTTGAGTTCCTTACAGTTTTCGCACGAGGATGCGCTCACGGCATAGCCAATATGCATTATGGACCATCGCATTCGACAACTACAACATCGAACAGTTGATTAGGTCAAGGTCCAGTGGGACAATTATAGTCCACACTCGGCTACCTGGGAGGACGCATATGATATGTGCCAACAGTTTCACATTTTTGTTTGATAGTTAGACATTTAGATCTTTTCATATGCTTTATTAACACTATTTATATACTGTGAAACTTCAGGACGAATTTTAAAACCAAAGGGGGTGTATGTAACATCCCGCTCTTGTGAGCACGTGTTGTTGACTTATTCTTTGAGGAAACTTGCATGCAAGTGATCTGATTATAGCACATGGATATTGTTTTTCGTATGGATTTTATGATGATGTTGATGGATTATGATGTTATGTTATTTGATATCTTTGTATTGACAGATGCTATTGGCAAGTTTCCCCTGAGTGTGCAGGAAACTTGACAGATGAGGATTCCACTGGCATTAATGGACCTCCTTGGACCCCAGATCAAGTCACAGAGTGGACTGTATTGGTTTGGGTATTTTTATTTTATGCATATGTGACATATGATAGTATGATGTTGTTTATGGGTCATTGACCATGTTTCATTGATGGATGCAGGCTGACGATTGCTTGCTAATAAGACTCACATAAAGAGTAAAGAAGCCATGCACAACAACCAAATATTGAGGGAGAGGTGTGGCAATATCCCTGCTACAACCTACTAGCACTCTCGTCATGCCTTGAATTGTATGTTAACGATTACCTAGTTCGAGAGATCCACGATGTCATGAGGGAATACTGAGACAGTCGCTCACGAAGATTCCAAGGGACGTGCAATAAGGCATGGTCCTTATTCCTTAGAGGTACTTAGTCTCTCAAAAGGTCTCCCGAATGGAGTATTGACTCCAAGGGTTGGACAACTACCAAAACCAGTCAAAGGCGAGTGGCACCCTTGAATCATGTAGTGCGTCTTGAAGGGCACATCACGTAAGTTAAAATTTGAATCAAAGGAGAGTGGCACCCTTGGAGCACATAGTGCGTCTTGAAGGGCACATCGTGGTATAAAAAAATGAATCAATGAACCTAGGTGACCTAGAAAACATGATCGAATGTTAAACCTTAAAACCTTGAGCACCTGCCAAACTAATTAATTGATTAATTATTTAACTAAAGAATGAACTGATTAAGCATAATCCCTAAGGGTCTAGGAGTTCACAAATAAATATTTAAGTAAGCCTAATTCTAAGTGAGTGAGAAGACTAAAAACAAAAAAATTTAAATTAAATGATGAGGGGATGAAATAAATCAAATTAAGAATGATTGAAAATAAAAATAAATCCTAAGGAATTATTAATACACTTATGCAAGTAAATACTAATTTAGAATTTTAGTTGAGAAGGGAATAAAGCATAAATGTGTAATCATAGAAAGGTATCTAGTCTAGTCTAATTAAAGAAATTTCCTAAATTAAACAAAACTAAGTTTTAGAAAGGAATTATTCATTAAAAGGAAAATGGAGGGAATAAAAGGACATCTAGGAGTAATTTTAGGAGCGCTTTTAGGATGGGGTAAGGAAATTTATATTTAATTAAATTAAATGGTGGATTATTAGTGCAACTAAGGAAACGGGTGATAAGTGTACGGGTGGAGTAATTCCTAATTAATTTAAAAAAAAATGAATTAAATGTGCAAATGACAAGTGGTCACTAAGAACAATTCTATAAAAGAAATGGCTGAGAGGAGGAATGGAGAATGACTGATAGGAGTAAGGTTATGCTGCAGAAATTCTGAGTGGTTTTACTTGTGAGAGTTGGGATACCCAACTCAAAAAAGAGAGTGGTAGCTCTACCTTGCGAGCCAACCTCGAAGCTAGAGTATTCTGGTTGTTGTGTGCGATACCCCTTTACAGCTCGGGGGCCTAAGGGGGAAGAAGAGTACCCATAGAGTTGGTTGGGCAGTATCGGTGAAGTCTTCATGATTAGCAAGCGGGGAGCTAGACAGAGCCAGATCGTGGGAGAACATCTTTGAAATTCAACTCGTCATATATGGTATTTTTATTTGAGAATTACACTTGTAAAGGATTTAAACTGTAAATAAGTTTTAACCATTGCTGCAACCATTTTTATTCAGAATATCGTTTGATAATTTCCTTTTCATTGAAAAGAAATTTTGGATGTGAATATTGGAGAGTATAGCTTGCGTTCTTGGAGAAACTATAAATTAATATGATTTATGTTCTAAAAGGGTGGCTAGATTTTCCCACCAATCAAAATTTTCAACTATGGGGAAATTCATATTTTTATATAATATTGTTATTAAATTTTTCATATATCTTACTTTTGGGATGTATTTTAAAAGATTATTCTCTCTCATAAAAAATATTTCTATCCTTAAGTTCTTGTCTTCTGGAAATGATGCAAACCTATATCGAAACCTTTCAAAAAGAAACACCTTATTACTGTAAAAACCATTTATGTTCTTCGTCCCTTGGAATGACTGTAAATTATTCTATTATGGAGATTGTTCTGTGTTTTATCCACCATTTAGAATTAACGTTGCCTACTTTTGTTAACTTGAATCCAAATTGCTTTTGTAAAATAAGGATTGTTAGGCGATATCACCTAGATTGTGTTGTAAGACCAAAAGTTGGTTTGCATTGTTTGTTCTTCGTTGCGTAGTTTTTTGTCTCTTTGTTTTTGGGGATCTAAGGGCTCTACGACTCCACCCTTTTTCCCAGCAATGTTTTTCATAAACTCGACGTTTTTTTTTTTTCTTGTTCAACGATTCAACCTTTTCCCAGTGATTTCCTTCACACTATTTCTCAACCTCTGACTTCAGTTATTCCGTGTGTTACATCCCTTCTCTACCCTCAACAAATGCCAAGACTTAAAGTCAACAATTTTCTACTTGAATCCTCTGCGAATTAGGGGATATTAACCTAGCGTTTTTTCTTAATTGTCTCTGTGAAATCCCTGCTGGTATCCTCTGCGAATTGGGGGAAATAACCTTGCATTTTTTTTCTTGATTGTCTCTGCGAGATCCTTGCTGGTATCCTCTACAAATCAGGGGAAATAACCTTTCATTTTTTATTGATAGTCTCTGTGAATTCCTTGCTGGTATCCTCTATGAAATGGGGGTAATAACCTTGTGAATTTGCTTGTTGTCTCTGAGATTTTTTTGTTGTTTCCTCTGTGATTTTTTTGGGAATTCAACCTTTGCCATTTTTGAGACGTTTCTTCTACGATTTTTATGGGATAAATTAATCATTGGCTAATTCCCTTAAGAGCTCTGCGATGGAAAACTTCCTTCTGCGTTTTTTTTTTCTCTTAGTAATGAACACTCCAGGCATTTTATTCCAGACTGAGTTTACCTGCGAACTGCCCAGCCGTGAGAATCGCACGCATCCTTTTGTCAAACCCTATGTGTTTTCCCAGGAGAAAGTGAGTCGAGTTTTACTCAAACGTTTGAAGAATCCTCTCTGTATATCGCATTTATTTTCGCCTAGAATTAGTGTTCCTCTTGGCTTCGAACAATGGACATGGAACGATGGTTAATTCTATTTGATAAATTCTTATTCAATGTAATTTGTAATAAATTCTTATTCAATGTAATTATTAAATTAATTTCTCATTCAATGTAATTATTGTATTAAATTCTTATTCAAGGTAGTGTAATTATTTCTCTAAAGGTAAATTCTTATTCCATGTAATTATTGTAATAATGGTAAAATTTTGGTAATAATTATTTATTCGATAATATTATAATGATAAATTATTGAATATGATTATTTTATGGAATAATATTATTACGATGATAAGTATTGAATATGATCATTATTCAATGCATTTATTTTAATAATGGTAATTTTGTATAATTATAACGATGATTGAAAGAGTGGTATTATCATGGTACATAAATATAGTGAGGAATAGAGAGGTTCTGGAAAGCCTAGATGTAGTAAGGTGTATTTTATTTAACCTAGCTAGATCACCTTTAAAATAGACAGGTAAATTACTTAAGGATTGCTTTTATGAAGATTATTGGACTCATGGATATGTAGCTACTTATTTGAGTTTTGAATTCAATAATTAAGTGTTATAATCTCTTGCATCCTTGAAATTAATGTGACTACCCTTGCCCACCTTGAACAAGGTTGACGTATG
>JASDQU010502050.1:100124-115739 GCA_032191745.1 Picea mariana | reverse complement strand
CAGCTTTCTCTACAATAAGTCTTGGATTTCTTTCTTGCAGTAATCCAATTCTGTTGGGGACATGTGATTTGCAGATGCTTTCTGAGGCTTAGGAAGATAATCTTCTCTGTAGGGTAGATTCACAAAATATTTTTTCCTAGTCCAGAAGGCATCTGGATAATCAGAAGTGCAGTCTTTTTCTATCTTGTCTTTTATATCTTTTATAACTTCTGATCCATTAAAATTTTCATTCTTGATAATCTTCTGGATCTTGATAAGACTATTAGCAGAATGAACAATCCTTTTTTCAGAAGGTTTTTCAACTATTCTGCTTTCATAAGTAGTCTTACTAGGTACAGAAATATTTTTGCCATTATATGTCAAAATAATCTTAGAACTACCAACTGTTAGTGGTAAGCATTTATTTACAAAATATTGACCTAATAGTATGTCAGTTCCTGTATCAAAACTGTACAATGTTACTGGTATTTTCTGTCCTTGAATATAAATAGGAAAGTTTGGACAGATGAACTCAATCTTCATTTCTGTCTTATTGAAAGCTCTGAATGACAAATTTATATTCTGCCAATAATAATGAGGAATGGCTCCATGCTTTGCACATGAGTTCATGGCACCAGTATCAACCTGAGCATCTAAGGTATATTGTAGATATCCTGCTGCTTTTATATCTACAGAAATGATAATTCTATCATCAAGGCCTTTCATCATTTTATTTTCAAATACTTCGGTCTCTAGATCTTGAGAAAATATTTCCTTCTCAAGAGCTTTATCTTTTTGAGATTTCAAGAAAGAAAGTTCCTCCTTCTGAAGTTTTATAGTCTTCCACAATTGTCTGACTAAAACTTCTTTTTCTTTTATCTCTTCTTCCAACAAATAGATATTATTATCAAGGGTATGATCTTGTTGGATAGAATCATCATGTACAATTAAAGCTTTGCCTCTGTTATCTGGGGGCAGAGATGGAGTATTAGAAAGAGCTTTAGCAGAGGAGACAAATTCGTCATCAGTGGGAGTGTAATGGTGAATATTCACCATGCTTGGCTATTGGATTGACTGAATTTGGGAATTGACTTGCTCTAATTGAGAAGAATAATAATCCATGAGAAAGAATTGACCAGGAGTTAAAATAAAAAGTTTGGACTGAAGGTCTGCACATTTCTTGTAGAGAGCAGGAAGATCAGGAATGTGAGAAAACATTTTAATATCAAGAAAATTTATTTCATTGAGGGAGGAATCAGAAGTTGGGGAATCAGGAGGAAGACTTTCACTTTCCTCATCAGAGGCTTCAGAAAGTGAAAAGCATTCACCATATGAACGGTTTGAGACCATATCCCACTCAGAAGGATCATGTTGGGTTTGAAAAATGTTCATGATCTTGATTTGGGTTTTGGTCTTGGACCGCAGAGGACACTAAGATGCCTAGTGGCCAGGCTTCTTACAGATGAAGCAATGGGATTGTTTGGGCCTGTTAGTAGAGGATATTCTTTTAAAATAAACCTTTCATTTAGGCTTAAATCTATAAGGCACATTCTTTCTAAAAGGTTTATTTTCCTGCTGACAATGACAGACAGATTTAGATCCTGACTTCTGATGTTTTTTAGAATGAGAACATTCAAAATTGGATGTTTCTTGGAAAGTGTCACAAATGGATGTATCAAATCCCAAATGTTTCTTCAGGGATTTGGCTATCTTCTTTCGTACACACTCTTCTTGGAGAGCGGTAACAATCTGTTCATGTAAACCTGCAAGGGAGAGAGTTTCAATATTTATTTCTTCGTCTTCTAGTCTTCTTCTAACTAGTTCAGGGACTTTGCTAGGCATAGAAGAAAGATATTTATGAAGATATGCAGAATTACGAGGATCAGAGACTTTATATAACAAGGCTTGCATAGTGCAAAAGTATTGATGTAATTCTTTGAGATTACATAATTTCTGACTCATAAACATATCAGCATAATGCTCCATGTTAACTTTAAGTTCACCATAAAACTCATGGAGTACAGCTTTAATTAGCTCATCTACAGGCTTGTTATGCTGAAGGATTCTTAATTTTCTATTCTCATAAATTCTTTCCCACCAGAGGTACAGATTGCCTTGAAATCCCCATGTAAGGCGTAGGGCTAGATCACTCCAAGACACTTTATCTTTAAACAACAATTTTTGTGTCTTAGCCCATGCATGCCATCCTTGGATCATTGCTTCTATCTCTGATCTAGCTTTACAATCTACATTAGAGATAGGGGCAGTGTCAGTATGCTTGATCTTTCCAACGAGCTATCATACGCCTAAAACAGAGATCGTATGCAAAAGTTACGACCCCGGGAAGTTGATGCACCAACATACCCAAACTGGGCCCACATGACTTTTGGCGCTTCATCTCCCAGAGTTAGGTTTTTGAGATGTCTAGGGTTTTTGGCATTCCTTCTTATTGTAAAAAGGCCTTCAGAGCCTCATTGTAATCATCTTCTCACGGATGCGAGTAGCCGTCACATCTCTTCTCAGAGATAAGCTACCACCATTCTAGCGAGTCTTTCACTCTGTACTTTTACAGTCTCTATACATTTATTTCATTAATAGAAATTGTGTATTATTGTATATCTGTCACTCTTTTATATTTCCGCTATATCTCTGTTATATTGTTGTCTCTCTTGCAATATCTCTGAATATTTCTATGTTATATATCCGCTCTCATATCATGCCAAAAATAATCCGGATCACTCTCTCGGTTCACCCTCCTGAGCTACATGCTCTTCCATTTAAAGAAGATAATATATAAGTATAAGTTAGGAAATAAATATCTACAATCACAATAAATATTTATAATTCTGAAACATACATACTGGAATGGGTACTCTGCTCCCCACTATCATTGGACATGTGCTCCCTAGTATGAAGTGGTGTCTGTTTAATACCACTAGATTCACCGATGCAGTTACACTGTTGCTTGAAAACAAACATAAATGCATAGTTCAGGGTGATATAATAAAATATGAATAGACTTTACAAGCATGCTACTGCAGTTTCCTTATTCATTTTATTTAACTGCGTGGCTGGGGATATTGGAGTCTCCCTCAAGATTCTCCCATATTCAATCACACTTTTAAAATTGTTCTTGTAACAAAGCTTTAGGTCCTCCACAGTGTCAGCAGTGTTGAACATATTTAGCTGCAATGCATAACACCATTAAAATTACCAATAACAAAAACATATAATTGTTTGCTACTGTTAAATAAATATTCACCACAGTTAATCATTTCATTCTGATGATTTGGTCTTTTAGGTTTGCATAGCCACCCTGGCCTAGTTCATGATGCTCGTTCTTTTCCATTCTAGCCTTGTTTGCTTTGGAGGTGTCAGGTAGCCTATATATGGAATTTTTGAATAAAAAATAGATATCAAAATTGTTACTTAAAACAAGAAAGAAAAACAAAAATGAGCATATTTCACTAATAATATGACATGCGTTGTACCTTGCTTGACTAGGTCATGGATGTCTTCCTTGTTTTTTAAACAAGTTCTCATTTGCATAGTCTATCAGGGCCTTCCACTCTTTCTCCAGAACCATGGGAAGGGGCTCATACTTGAGTTCTAATTGCAATTTCTCCCTATATTGGGCCCTGGTATATTTTAAATTATCGTCGACTAACTTTGTAACCACTTTCTTGTTGAACGTATTGTCGAACAAGTTTACCATGTGGCCTATCAATTCATCTTTATTTTTGCTATCTTGGCCATTCCACCATGTGCGAATGGTGGGGACAAACAAATCCAATGCTTTTTCATTCAAGTTTCTATAGAAAACATTGTTTCTTGCATAAACGTGTTATCCATTAATTTATAATAATCTCAACAAATGCCCATTTCAATTTCATGATAAAAATGAATCAATTAATTAACAAATGCCTGCAATCTTATGAATCTTGATCGGAACACATGCATGATCCACCAGAAAGGTGAGATCTAGTGATCCAGTGCTTTTAATTTGTGATGCTCCATGAATAGCTTCCTCTCCATCTACAATACGTTCATCTCCAAAGTCATGTGGAGTCCTAGGATATGACTCATCATGTTCTGGCGTGTCATTCTAGTCAACATCATTGCGCTCATAAATGGATTCGAGGGGAACCTCATGAGCATCAAAAACCCTCACTTGTACTTTGTTATGTCAACTTTTTTGTTGCATTGGACCATCACTGCTACCTAGAGCAGTTGCAAGCTTGCCAGGTTCCCGAAGCATGAGGTTTAAAAACTCCTACAAACATAAAACTTTACTTTATCAGATCATATAGAAAATATAAAACAAAAAACATATATGAAATTTTCATAGATGATAAAAATATGTGAAGATGCCACTTACCCTAAAATTAGTTAATAGATTTTGTAGCTTTGCAATTCTTTCCATGTCCTCCCGTGTCAGGGGTCTTTTGCGAAACAAACCTAGGTATTCTATGTTTTCCTTCTTCAAGGCCTTCACGACAGTTTCTATTGGGTCAATGGAATAAAATATTTCATCATCATCAATATCCTTAGTAGGTGTCGTCCCATGTTGACCATGCCACAATACATTGATGAATAAAATTAATGATATGAATTTTAACATTTGAGAAATTTAGTTATTGTAGTCATAATTTATTATTATATTTAACATTTAGCTTCTGAAGTACAGCAGGTGCCTTTCCACGGTCACCCTGGACAAATGTAGTAGGTGATTTTCCATGGCCACCCTGGACAAATGTTGACAAAATAAATCAATCAAAAAAAGTTATGAAATTCACTTGTAACATTAAAAAAATAAAATATTGTAGTAATATCATAAAATAAATAATTAAATTTCAGAAATTTAGTTGTTGTAGTCATAAGTTGTTACTATATTTAACATTTACCTGTTGAGTCACAGCGGGTTCATTCCACGATCACCCTAGACAGATGTAGTGGGTGATTTTCCACGGTCACCTTGGACAAAAGTTGACACAATAAATAAATCAACAAAAGTTATGAAATTCCTCTTTAACATTAAAAAAATGAAATATTGCAGTAATATCAGAAAATGAATAATAAAATTTCAGAAATTTAGTTGTTGTAACCATAAGCTATTACTTTATTTAACATTTACCTGATGAGGCACATCGGGTTCATTTCCACAGTCACCCTGGATAGATGTAGCAGGTGATTTTCCACGGTCACCCTCGACAAAAGTTGACACAATAAATCAATCAACAAAAGTTATGAAATTCACCTGTAACATTAAAAAAGATGAAATATTGCAGTAATATCAAAAAATAAATAATGAAATTTCATAAATTTAGTTGTTGTAGTCATAAGTTGTTACTATATTTAACATTTACCTTCTAAGGCACAGTGGGTTCATTTCCATGGTCACCCTGGACAGATGTAGCATGTGATTTCTCATGGTCACCCTGGAAAAATGTTGACACAATAAATTAATCAGGAAGAGTTATGAAAGTAATTGTAGCATTAAAAAAATGAAATATTGCAGTAATATCAGAAAATAATTAATGAAAAATGAAATATATGCAGTAAAAAAATGAAATATTGCAGCGATAAATTATAACAATGATTGATCAAAGGTTGAGTTGAATGGTATGTAATATATTTACCCCCATAGCCGCACCCCCTCCATCTACTCAATTTAAGTTGTAATCGATCAACAACTCTTCACCTAGAACTATTGTTTTTGTTGCACATACAAATATATGATTTCCTTCGCATCCCTCAAATATGCAATTTAGTTTTTTAGTTGTTTCCACTAGTCGTGTACTATTTATAAAGCCCACAATGTTTCTAGAAGGTTTTTTCCTTCCATCAATATACATAGTTTCCCCTTTATTTTGATTTCTATATACCAGTTGTATATAATTTGCAGCAACTCTGTATCTCCACATACTTCGCGTATATCAGACCAACATCAACAAGTGATTGTATTTTTATAATGGTTTGACATAATCCATCAATTAATTTACAGTATCATATCCAACCTTTATGCCATCCATGGAAAATAACCCCAATCCATGTAAGGATGAAGGAGCAATGCGATACATCCTCCCACTGATGAAGAAATCTGTGTCCACTTCAGGTAGCTCCTTAGGTGCCCATCATTGCACTATATGTCTATACCTCAAGGGAAAATCAGTCTCACCTATTCTCTCATCATCATAATTACATGAACCTCCGTTGGAAATAAAAAAATGCATGCGTATACAAAATCTTTTCCTTACCTTTTCAGATCTAGTTGATCTAGAACCGGTAGATCTAGTACAACACGTCTCACTTTCAACCTCTCTGAGTATATCTTGATCATCACTCAAGGAAGATAGATTTGACAGATACCTATTTGGTGGTACCTACACTCATTAAAACAAGAAGATATGTTATCGTGGGAATAGAAGTTTTTGGTACCAACACTCGAAAAAATGAGAAGATTNTGGAGAATATACTTGATTCTATTGTATGTAACAAACTTATTGGGGTCCTTGTTTACTTGATTCATATCATACTTGACACCCATTATTGTTATCTCGGTATGCTTTGGGGTGTGAGTCTCCTCTTTTATAGAATGGCCTAGACTGTAAGATTTGTGAAAACCATGGAACAATTTAAGATGAAAAAGGTTCTCTGTGACCCTCAAAGGCACCCAATCGTTGAAATTCCTCTTCTAAGAAAGGTTGAATGACAAATCTTAGAATCTATGCCATTCTTGAATCCAAAATCAATTCCATACTTAGCCTTATCAGAACTTGTGTTATACCTTCATTTACTTCTTATTTTCTTTCAGACAATGGATATGTCAAAACATGCTCTTGAAGAACTTTAAGAGTTCAACAAGGCTTTCCTAATTCTTGACATATTGTTCAATACTTCCCTAATTGGCTTGTTATAATAAGGTATCTTTTATGAAATTGGCTTCTTCATAACTTGAGGGTCTTCACTCTTCTTACGAAAACCATTTGTAACTCTAGGATTTATGGGCTCAAGTAGTAAGAGAAAAACAAATTTCTCCATATTCAATGAAGGGTTGGATAAGGAATTCTATCAAGAATTTAATCAATGCATCCATCATCTAGAAAGAAATGATTTTATCCTTCCCCTCGGTTGGAAACAAGTTTGTATGGTGTGTTGGTAAAAGAACAAAGCTACAAGTAGGGATGGACCCATCGATAGGTAGTGGTGAAAATTACATGCTTCCACATCATATCATAATGTTTTTAGGGTCTCGAGAGTTTTAAAATTTGTCCTGGACAAATAACTTAAATAAAAATACTACTTGTCACCAAATTTGGCTTACCCGGAGGGACCTAGTTTCCCGGACGAAAATGTTGATACTTGGGATAGATATGTTGGTAGTCTCAAATCAAGTTTTGTAAGGATCAAGGACAAGGAATATACATTGGTCTGGTCTTTGAATCCAATAAGGGATTATTCTCCTAGAGAAGGCTATAGGGCCTTGGTTGCATGAGGGGATGAATCTCCTTCACAATGGTGATGGAAAAAGGTATGGTGGTTTAAATTCCTATCTAAGTCACAATTTTTTATGTGGAATTTACTAAATAATAAAGTACTCACCTAGGATTTCCTGGGGTGTAGAACAATGAGTTCAAGTGTAGTTCAATGGAGATGTTATCGTCTTCCATGAAATCCTTTTGCATTAATGGAGAGAGTTATAGAAGCAATGTGGATCACTTCTCTTCTAACACTATTCTTCTCCTTCTCTCCAAATGCATCGACATTATCTTTTCCCAATTATGCATTGCAACTTTGTAGGGTGGGGAATTGAGTGTTCACAACATCCCTCACACCAACATGGAATATTGCAATTGTTGATGCACTTTAGGATGGGAGATATAATTAGTGAAGTTCGTAGATGAATGTGTGTGAGATAAATTACAAAGGTTCAAGGAAACATCACAAAGGCTTATTGGGAAACTAGGAAACATCTCAAAATCCTTTTCTATGTCATTGATTTCAAAGAATGATGGAAATATCCCATCATTTTCTTATGGATATGAGGGCATCCATGAATGAATTTCAATTAAGAAAAAAGGATGTGTTCTCCATTATGATTTTCTCCCATTACATTAATCAACATTAAACTCATGATGACTCTATATACAATAATGCTTAGTTTGATGGGCTCAAAAGGACTATGGGTTATGGCACTTAATATGTCACACTCTCTAATGCTACCAATTGTAAATGATTTTGATTAATAAGAGCATGTTAATCCAGTCCAAATTCTCTCTATGCCTAGTTTTATTTGGATTGAAGGGTGGGCTAGGAAAGAAATTTCTTCCCTCCCCTACGCCTCTAGTTTATATGGTTTGGCCATAAGATCTTTCTCTAGTCATCTCATTCTAGGGAAGGTAGTGACTGTAATCCTTGAAATTTCCTTAATAGGTCCTAGTTCCTTATGGAAGACCCATTTGATTTGGGAATATTTGAAATTATGGACAAGATGGCATAGTCATGTGGGGAGAATTGGAGTGTGATGCATGATTTATTGTAGGTCAACAAAAGCATGAGACGATGTGAAAAAGGGTTAACAAAATCCCAATGGTATGTGGTAACCTTGGCCCTCTAGTGGAAACATTGTCAAGAGGTGTGGGAGGAAAAATTCTTGGTGGAAATTCAAGAGTGAGACATGCATGTTGTTTAGATTGATGCTTAATTAAGGAAAATGTAGGTCCTAGAATGAGAGTTTATGGAATTTAACTAGTTTCAAAGAACAAGTATTTAGAATTGGAAATTCAATTGGAATTTGTAGTTATTTTGATGACTTGTATTATTGGTTTCCTTAATCTCTCTCTATCAATATTCTCTAATATCCTACTCCTACCTTTAACTCATCTAGCTTGAAGGAACGAATTATGTGTGCTCAATGCAATCCCATTTGAAATTGGAAATTACGATAATTGGTATACTCATTGCAACACAATTAGAAATGTATGTGTTCTATGAGGTGGGAAACAAGGAAAAATGTCGTATTTAGTTCTCGATTTAGGGTTTTTAAATGTTATAAAAAATTACCCAATTTGATGACATTTTTGGCCTCCTTTATCGACGCTAGGGATGGTTGGCCTCCTCTATCAATGCTCCTTAGTCACGCTAGGGTTGGCTGGCCTCCTCTATCAACGCTCCTATATCGCTCTCGACCTCCTCTATCACTCTCGACCTCCTAGATCTCTCTCTGTCCTATCTCTCTCTCAGCATCGTATGAGCCTCCTCTATCGCTCTCTGTCAAGGGAGAGCTCAAATTCATTAAGGGTCATCCTCCTAGCTCGCTCTCTGTCCTAGCTCACTCTCAGCGTCATGTTCGAAAACACAGGTATTCCAACAGAGGATGAACACCTTCAGTAACCACTCGCATAACCAGATCAAAGATAAAAACAACGATATTTTCACATGGTAAAACTTCTACGAGGAAACATCCACGGCCCCAGCCAACGCAACTACTTGGAGTAGTTTATTAATGCAAAAGAAAAGATTACTGAGAGATTTTACAAGAGAGCTTCTCACAATCGATCATCGACAAATGACCCTCAACGATCTTTAAATAGATATAATGGACCAATCACGTGTTAAGCCATGGATCAATGGCCGTTAATATTGAGGAGAGTATGAACCGTCGAATCACTCTATGTCAAGAAAATATTGTGACCGTCGGATTTCCTAACGACAAATGCATAAAAATGCATACTAAAGAAACACACTAAGAAACACACTTTTACCTAATGACATATTAGACCAAGTGGATCTTAACTAACTCCTAAGTGTCTAAATATCCTAACACACCCCCTTAAGAACAACTTGGGATAGGATTGAAGGATTTACAATGTTGACACAATAGGAGAAGGAAGGAGGCATCAGAGCCTGTCCCCCCTTAATGAAAACTTCCTGAACTCCTAACATAGATCGAAGTTTGGAAAAATTCACTTCTGTAAGAGACTTTGTGAAAATGTCAGCAACTTGATCTGTTGTAGGAGAAAAGAGCACTTCAATAAATTGATCATGAATGAGCTTTTTGATGAAGTGCATGTGTAGCTCGATTTGATTGTTGCATTGATGTTGAACCAGGTCTTTGGCGAGCTTTATGGCACTCTAATTTTCGCACCAAAGACTGGTTGGATTTTGCTGCTCGAATCCAAACTCTGAAAGGATCTATCGAAGCCACAAGGCTTCCTGACTTGCATTTACCGCTTCTCGATACTTTTCTTCTATTGGAGAAATTGAAATAACCTGTTGTTTCTTACAGGCCCAAGTGACAAGTCCGGAACCAAGGTTGAAAACATAACTTGCAGTAGACTTCTGATCATCCGGGTCACCGACCCAATCTGAATCAGTGAAACCAACCAATAAGGAAGTCCCCCCTGAACTGTAATTTATCATGAACTGAATTGTACCACGGACATACCGAAGTATCCTTTTAGCTTCTTTCCAATGGATTTCATGGGGTGTTGGCATATACCGAGCAACAACACCAACATCAAAGGAAATATCAGGATGGGTATGATTCAAGTATAAGAGGCTACCAACTAACTGATGGTACAGGGTGGCATCAACTTCAGGAGAAGTACAGGTGGCAGTAAGCTTGACTCCATACTGGAAGGGAGAAGGGGTTGGTTTACAATCATCCATGTGAAAGCGATGAGGAAGGTCACAAGCATACTTAGAATGGGAAAGAAAAATTCCTTCATTGGTTTGCAAAACTTGGAGGTCAAGGAAATAGTGCAAAAATCCTAAGCCTGTGATTTCAAATTTCTTCTTAAGGTTGGTTTTCACATGGTTTAAAAGTTTTGAGTCACTACCAGTAAGGATAAGGTCATCAACATAAAGGACAAGGATTGTGACATGGCTTCCTACTTTCTTGGTATAGACATTAGGATCAAAATGGCATCTAGAGAATCCAGTGTCAATAAGAAGGTTGTCCATTTTGGCATACTAAGCTCGGGGAGCTTTCTTGAGACCATAAAGAGATTTCTTAAGGCGAAAAACAAGGCTAGAGTCATTCTAGACATAGCCAAGAGTTTGTTCCATGTAGATTTCTTATTTCAAATATCCATGCAAGAAGGAGGATTTAACATCCATCTGATGGACCTCCCATTTATGTGAGGTAGCAAGGGAAAGAACAAGGTAGACAGAATTCATTTTGGCTACATGGGAAAAGGTTTCATTATAGTCAATTCCTTCAACTTGGGAAAATACTTTGGAAACTAATCGAGCCTTGTGTCTTTCAACACTTCCATCTGAAGCATACTTATTTTTGTAGATCCATTTACATATTACAAGTTTTCTTCCTTTTGGAAGAGGTACAATATCCCAAGTATCGTTTTCCATTAAGGAAATATACTCTTCATTCATTGTTGTATCCCAATCTGGATAACTTGAAGCTTCTGCAAATGTCTCTAGATCATGAGTTTCTGAAACTTGAGCCAAAAGAGAAGAGGTTCACTGGAACTGTGAATGTGTTCCATGTTGATCTGAAGGATCATCGAAAATATCACCAGTTGCTTCTCGTGTTGAACGGACCCATCTAGGAAGTGGTGGAGTTGGTGTTGGTTTAGGTTTAGAGGAGTCATCTGGAGGAAGGTGACCAGGCAGAGGTGGATTTTCATCCTCATTGTCATCATCTGAAGAAGAAACTAGAAAAAAATAAGGCACACACGCCGAAGATGGCTTGCAGGATGAAGAAGGAACAACCACCAAATTAGGCTCATAGGCCAAAGAAGGCACACACATCGAATTAGGCTTGCAGGACAAGATATTTGCATCAAATTTAACATCTCTTCTAATAATAATTTCATTAGAATGTGTTTGAAGAAGTCTATAACCTTTGACATCTTCATAATAACCAACAAATATACACTTCTCACTTTTAGGATGCAATGCTTTCCTTTTCTCATCAGGAATGTGAGCCCATGCTATACTGCCAAATACACAGAAGTGACTTACATCTAGTTTAATTTTATTCCAAGCTTCTTCCGGTGTTATATTTTTAAGAGCCTTTGTGGGAGTGTGATTTACTATGTAATTTGCACGGTTTATTCCTTCCACCCAATAATTTAGACTTAATCCCTTAGATTGGGTCATTAAATTAGCCATTTCTTTTAATGTGCGGTTCTTTCTCTCAGCAACACCATGTTGTTGTGGTGTATATGGAACAATGTGTTGCAGTAAATTGTAAAATTATTGTTCACATATTCGCCTCCATGATCTGTTCTCAACCTTTGAATTTGATGTCCAGATTGATTTTCTACAAGGGCCTTGTTGGCCAAAAGCTTGTCAAAAACTTTTCTCTTAAGTTTTAATAAGTACACCCAAGTACATATGGAAAAGTAATCAATGAAAGTTAAGAAATACGTGCACCCAGAAAAAGAAGGAAAATAAAGTGGACCACACATATGATTGTGAACAAGCTGCAAAGGACCTGAGGCGTGCCAAGAGGCATGTTTTTCAAAATTGTCCCAATGATGTTTGTCGAGAGCACAATCGACACAAACTCCATCTTTGCATGAAACAAGAGGAAGACCAGTCACCATCTATTGATTACATAGTTGCTACAATGAGTGATAGTTTAGATGACCAAACCGCTCATGCCAAAGTTTGCTCAAGTCATCGCTATGAGAAACAAAAACTAATTAAAACGATGATAACCCAAAGTTGTCAAATTTGTACAACCTGGTAATATCATCAATAATTCCAATTGCAAGAACATGCTTAGAATCTTTTAGATCCTTGATTACAACTTGGTGAGGTGAAAACTCTACGGTTTTACCTTCACCTGAATGAGTGATTTGATATACTGATAGAAGGTTACAACAAATACTTGGAACACATAATAAATCATTGAAATGACCATTTTCTACTTAAACTATTCCAGATCCTTCAACACTAAGAGATCTATCATCACCAACAAATATTTTCTTGGTGTCACATTCATTTAGAGTAGAAAATATGGATCTATCCTTATCCATATGATAAGATGCTCCAGAATCAATAAGCCACTCATCAGAAGAAGAAGTAGAAGGTGTATGGAAGGAGAAACCAAAAGAAGAAAGTGCATGTCCATGAGAATAAGAAGAAGTAGAGTCAATACAAATGTTGTGCTTCTTCATCGCTTCTTTTAAAGCTGCCATCTTCTTGAAACATTTGGACTCATCATGACCATCTTTATCACAAAATTTGCAATGTCTATCAGTATTCTTACTTTTATATTTTTCTCCTTTGTCACCATTAGGAGAAAAAGTTGTCTGAGTGGGTTTGGGACCCTTATATTGCTTGTTGTTGTGGCGAGGATGTAGTTTCTTGGTATTCTTGGGTATATCTTTATGATGGAAAACTAACGCTTTTTTGGAGGTACCTGCAGTGCTGATCACTCCAAGTTGTACAAGCTTATCTTGCTCTCTAATCAAATCATCACAAAAGTTCTCAAGATTGGGTTTTTTATAAGCTGACCTTAGAGCCTCTTGCATGGCATAAAAGGTAGATACAAACACAGAATATGCACTACCTAGCTTAGAAAGTATAAGATATATGCAACGCTCTTCTTCAATCTTTATCTTACATTCTTCACATAAAAGTATGAGTGTTTTAAACTTAGATAGATAGTCTTTAATGCAAGAAATATCATTTGGACTTAAATTCAGTACTTTATTTTCTAACTGTTGTGCTTGAATAGATTCAATTCTGTCCCAAGCTTCTTTGGGTTGATCAATTGATTGATGGTGGAACCTTAAATCAGGAGAGATGGACATTCTAATTAATCCACATGCTTAGTCATTCCTATTATCCTATTTGACTCTCTTTTCATCATCAGTGACTGTTGTTTCCTTTCCCAATGTAATCTGGTACAAGTCTTTACTTCTTAATAAATCCTCCATATGGGATTTCCATTGGAAGTAGTTGGTGTTGTTAAGAAAAAGATAATTTGTTGAATCCATGTTAAATATGCAGATAATATGGATTTAAAAACTAAAAATGATGATCTGGATGGAAATATCTCGAAAAGTTATGTGGTTTTAAAAAAATGGCACTGAAAATGGACTTCGAATGTGAGATTTATGCCCTTTTAAAAAAAGGCATAAACTATAACCAAATGACCACATGGTAGTGTAAGTTGTTTTATGAACTAGCCCACTTTTATAAAGAGAAGTGGGGATCACTTTTAAAAAGAAAATATACATGCAAAATAAATAACTCTAAAATAAAATATTAAAGCTACTTATAGTGATTCACTTTTATACTTGAAGTGAAATACACTTTACAATTTTAGCATGAAATTTTTCAAAAAAAATAACAAAAGCGAGACTTGAACTCAAGACCTCTTACTTAATAAGACAACTTTTAACCAAATGGTCGAGAAAAAAATATTGTAATGTTCATAAGGAGTATTTTTATTGTTGTTGTTGAAGACAACCTTGGAGAGCATGCTAAGAAAAAATTCAGCCTTGGAGAGCGTGCTAAAAAAACTCTTTTCACACAAGAAAAGAATTTCACTTCTCGATGACAACAAGGGTTAGATCTTGGTTAACTTACCCAGAAGATGAACATTTTCCAATATGTTTGTGATTTATCGAGATCGCACAGGGCGCAGGGCAAAGAGAATACGCATATCTAAAAGAGTAGCAACCTGGAAATAAATAATACAAAACTGAAATAAAACCAAAATACTACTCTGCAAAATTTTAAAAAATGTGTATTCAAACTTTATACCTCTGGATCTGACTATAATGGTCGTATCTTGGGAAAACATAAATCTTTTTGACTGAAACGAAAAGTGTTCCTAAATTAAACGAGTGCTCCAGACATAATGGAATAGTCCTCTTGGCTCAGAAATGTACAGAAATGACCAAAAATGGAGATGAGGCAACTCGGATTCACGATCTCAATCTACAATAGGAGTGGGTCTTCAAACAGGCTCTGATACCATGTTCAAAAACATAGGTATTCCAACATAGGATGAACACCTTCAATAACCACTCACATAACCATATCAAAGATCAATACATCGATGTTTTCACGTGGTAAAACCCCTACAGGGAAACATCCATGGCCCCAGCCAATGTGTCTACTTGGAGCAGTTTATTAATGCAAAAGAAAATATTATAGAGATATTTTACAAGAGAGTTTCTCACAATTTATCATCGGAAAATGACCCTCCATTCTCTTTAAATAGAGATCATGGACCAATCAGGTGGTAAGCCACGGATCAATGGTCGTTAATATCGAGGAGAGTGTAAACCATCGGATCACTCTATGTCGGGAAGATATCGTGACGTCGGATTTCCTAACTACAAATGCATACTAATGCATAATAAAGAAACACACTAAGAAACACACTTTTACCTAACTACATATTAGACCAAGTAGATCTTAACTAACTCCTAAGTGTCTAAATATCCTAACACCTCCTCTATCACCCTCTGTCGATCTGAAATGCAGTGAGGGTGTAGGCGTGGGTTGAGTTAGCTCACTCTCTGTCCTAGCTCAAATGTGTTTTGGTTTGGAAAGGTCATGATCACATTGCGCAGGACATGTGTTTTAATTTTGGCATATGTTTTTTTTTTATGTTTTATTATATTTTGTTTTTTATTTAATCAATAT
>JASDQU010502050.1:75025-86869 GCA_032191745.1 Picea mariana | reverse complement strand
ACATCTTAACACAACATTTGCCTAACTTAAAACAAATTATACTAGATAGAGAGATAACATATCTTTAGACTAAAGGCTTCTCTTAGTCGATTGAGAATAAGTTCCCTCCTGGATTTTGGGATAGCTTGGATTTTTGTAAGAAGTTGAACCTACTCCTCCATGAAAACAAGGGGTTTGAACTTAAGGACCTTGATCGTGATAATCTCCAAGGAGCATGAGACTTTCTTTTTAAAAACCACCTCCCTACTCATCTCATTTTCAAACATTGGGAAACTAGTTGCAAAACATAATTTCTTCAATAGTGAGAGATCCTTCTTCTTAAATTAGCTCATTGGTGGGCATGCAATTCTTATGTGTCCTTCAAATTATCCCCAAACTCAACTAGTGCATGATAGATATTCTCACAATTAATTTTATTACCCTCCAATTTCTTCGAGCCAAGAGAACTAGCATATTTATTGGGGTGGAAATTTCCTACTAAACTAAGCAACTATCATACAACTCATGGGTATTGAAGAGACTTACAACCTACTCCCTTCATTGGGTAGCCTCTTTGTCATTAACATGGTCTTGCAACAAGATATGTAGGAAATTGTAATGAAATGGGTAACTGTATCTCAAGTAAGAGAGTTCATGCAGATCTCAAGTATGAGAGCTCATGCAAAATACACATTAGAATGATATGAATTCTCTTTTGAAATGAAATTAAGGCCTTTCCCTCATTAACTATATGGTAATTATCCTACAGTGGTAGATGTTTTCGACCACCAACTTCTCTAGATATGTGTACCATTGATTCTAAACCCCCATTAAAGAAAGATTTGTAAAGCGTGATAAGATTAAGGGCATGCAGAACAACAAATATCATCATGATGGGTTAATGTCATAAGAGGGTGGATGAAGAATCCCATTTGGCTTAACATCCTAGTTAGTAACAACTTCCATCCCCCCTCTTCTTCAATATGATGTGCATCTAAAGAATGGGAACGGGAGGAACTAGTTATTATTCTTAAAAGGAAAATCTCTCTATGGCTAGGGTAAACCACATCAGATAAAAATGACTACAGAAATCAACTCTATCCAAATAACATTCTATATAAACCAATATGCAAGGGAGATAATAAAGAGCACTACCTCGTCCAAATGTTTGATGAAGTCCACCATTGAGCACTTCGACCCAAAGCTATATACCTACAATGAGTTCTCAACAAACAAGGAAAACAAGCATAGGGTGGTAATATAAAAGGTTAGCACATTAGATAGCATAATACATTAATAAACATGACAAATACTCCCATGGATAATAACTCAATATATTTGCAAGATATTAATTGGACGGTAAAAGAGTATTTCTATTAATAAATGATCAACAGAAGTGAAAATAATAGAGACTTCCGTGTCAACATGGTTTGGAACCAAGAAACTAAGTTCCTTCCAGCTGGTCCTCCACCACTTCAATCCTCCACCAAAGGCAAGCTCATAAGAGAGAAACAATGAGGTTCTCAATAAATAAGGGAAGAGCTTAGGGGTTGAACACTGTGTTCAAACTTAAAGGACAAAGGGATGTAGACTCAATATGAAGTAAATAATTCCTCCAGAGTAACTTTGCTATCAAAGTTGAATTCTTTCTCCCTTTCTATATCTTGGAATTGGCCTCCTTATAGCCCTAAAAATGGAACTGAAGGGATGAGTTAGAATGTTTCCATCATATGGAAGGCCAAGGATCAGAGATCTCCTGTCGTGACATGGAAACCTGATATTTAATTTAATTTTATGGCATAAATACCGATGTATGCAAGCTATAGTTGAGAATCTTGCGTATATGCATGTTGTATAGTGTTCAAGATGCGTATATGTAGAAAAATATTAATTTTTGTCTCTTGATTTTATCAACAGGGAAGATAAGTCTACATAGGGAAATGGAATAAGGCCCTATGTGCAATATTGCATAGGGTGAAGCAAATCTTGCTATAACAGATGCCCCCCTAATGTGTGAGTTCAGAGGAGTATCTGTGATGGCTGAAATACATTATAAATAACCCAGAAGTGGAGTGATAAGGGACCAGCTGGATGAACTCGTTGCTCATTACATTCTGCGCTGACTTTGCATACATGGCTGCCAATACAATTACACTGCATATCCATGTGAAAAATATACCAAACAAGTATTCATGGCCATGAATAGACAAATACAAATGCGGTTACATTCCAATAGTTTTCATAGTCACGAACAAGGCCTAGTAGAACTAATCTCAAAACCAATCTGAAGATATATGTATACCATGTATTAGAATCTAATCTCCCATGATCAGTGAAGTCATATAGGTACTGGTACAATGAAAATGAAGCAACAACTCAGGAAGGTTATGGCCACATAGTGATTTCATCAAGTCTTCTACACAATCCACCAAGGGTGAAATTCTACATCATGTGAATAAAGGAGTTGAGGTCAAACATAATGAGACATTGTTTGATTACCGATCATTGGTGTATATCATTAACAAACGTGAGACAACCTACTGATAATGAAAGTAGGTATCAAGGCACCGTGTACATTCTTTCAAGTGTGAATAAAGGATTCGGTGTAGAACACTTGAAGAATCCATCAATCATGAGACATTAATGTATTCCCAACTATCAATGGCGAGAGATCTTTCCAGTGATGACTGCAAGCCTCAAGGTACTCATAAGAATCTAGGTCTCATTTCCAGAATAAATGGGCTAAAATCGATGGAAAGAAACCTGTTGAAACAAGAGCATTAAGGCATCTCTCATTAGTCAGCACAAGGTACAAAGAAAGAGCTTCATGATTTGGTGGAAATCAGACAAAGAAAAATTTCATGAACCAACGACCCTGTGCATCTTTCGCGTGCGCCAAGTGTAAGCAGTACACGAAAAATACCCTATGAATAGAAGACAATGATGAAAAATACTCAAAAAGGCGAGGAAACCACCAATAAGGCTAATGGAATCCAAGACATTGAACGAACCCAAATGTGTGAATAGATTTCTTGCTATCGAACACAAGGGAAACCACCCAGTCAATGACCAATGATGAAGTGTCGACTGTTGGGTTCAAGGTTACCCACAAATGATGAAAGTAGGGCCATGGTGCATGATCGCACTATAATATCATGTGATTCTGAGACAAACTAAGGGTATGCCCGATGTGCAAAGTCAAGAGTTCTAAGGAGTGGCCAACACAGGTTGATATAATTCCTTTGAACAAGATCATGAGACATACAGAGGAATCTAACAACACAAACCTAATGATGAAACCATAATATGCAGGAGGCACCAATGAAATTCTCTATAGGGACTGGAAGAGTAACCAGTCAGTAGAGAAGACTCTGTAATGATCTCAACTTCCTAAGGCCATGTTAATCCAAAAATTATGATAATGAATGGACTCAATAACTTTTTTCTCTATTCAAAGGAAAAATGACTGTTGCCAACATAATATAATACTCCCTTCCCGCCCGTCTTATGTTGGTAGCAGTCGTGTCTCCTTTGAATAGAGAACAAAGTTATTGAGTCCATTCATCATCATAATTTTGGGATTAACATTGCCTTAGTAAGTTGAGCTCATTACAGAGTCTTCTCTACCGATTAGTTACTATTCTAGTCCCTATAGAGAATTCCATTGGTGCCTCTTGCATCTTAGGGTTTCATCATTAGGTCTGTGTTGTCGAAGTCCTCCGCATGTCTCATGCTCTTGTTCAAAGGAATTCTATCAACCTGTGTTAGCCACTCCTCAGAACTCTTGACTTTGCATGTTAGCCATACCCTCAGTTTGTCTCAGAATCACATGATACTGTAGTCCTATCATGAACCCTGACCCTACTTTCATAATTGGTAGGTAACCTTTAACCCAATAGTCGACACTTCATCATTGGTTGTTGACTGGGTGGTTTCCCTTATGTTTGACGACAATACATATATTCACACATTGGGATTCGTGCAGTGTCTTAGATGCCATTAGCCTTATTGGTGGATTCCTCTCCTTTGTCAACTATTTTCATCATTGGCTGTTATTCAAAGGTTTTTTTTTGTGTATCGCTTGCACTTGGTGCATACGAAAGACACATAGGGTCATTGGTTTGTGAACTTGTTCTTTGTCCGATTTCCACCAAATCATGATGCTCTTGCTTTGTACCTCATTCTGACTGATGAAATATGCCTTAATGCTCTCCTTTTAGCAGGTCTCTTTCCATCGAATTCATCCCATTTATTATGGAAATGAGACCTAGAGTCTTATAAGTATCTTGAGGCTTGCAGTCATTAGTGGTGGACTCTCTCGCCATCGACAGTTGGGAATACATTAATGTCTCTTGATTGATGGATTCTTCATGTGTTCGACACCGACTCCTTTATTCACACTTGTAATAATGTACTCGGTGCCTTGATACCTACTTTCATTATTGGTAGGTTGTCTCGCGTGTGTTAATGGTATACGTCAATGACGGGTAATCAAACGATGTCTCATTGTGTTTGAACTCAACTCCTTTATTCACATGATGTAGACTTTCACCCTTGGCGGACTGTGTAGAAGACTTGAAGACATCACTATGTGGCCGTAGCCTTCCTGAGTTGCTTCTTTCTTTTCATTGGACCAATACCTATATGACTTTAGTGATCGTGGGAGATCAGATTGTACTACATGGTATACAAATATCTTCAGATTGGTTTTGAGACTGGTTCTATTGGGCCTTTTTCATGACTATGAAAAATATTGGCATGTAACCACATTTGTATTTGCCTATTCATGGCCACAAACACTTGTTTGGTATATTTTTCACATGGATCTGCAGTGTAATTTTATGGGCAGCCATGTATGCAAAGTCAATGTAGAATGTAATGAGCAACGAGTTCATCCAGTTGGTCCTCTACCACTCCACTTATGGGTTATTTATAATGTATTTTGGCCATCACAGATACTCCTCTAACCTCACACATTAGGGGGCATCTGTTATAAAAATATTTGCCTCACCCTATGCAATCTTGCACAGAGGGCCTTATTCCATTTCCCTATGCAGACTTATATTCCCTGTTGATAAATTCCAGAGACAAATATTAATATTTTTCCACATATACACATCTTTCACACTATACATCATGCGTATACGTAGGTTGTTCTACTACAACCCACATACATTGGGATTTGTGCCATAAAATGAAATTAAATGTCAGGTGTCCATGTCATGACAAGAGATCTCTGATCCTTGGCATTCCATATATTGGAAATGTTCCGACTCGGCCCTTGAGTTCCATTTTGAAGGATATAAAGAGGTCAATTATGAGCTATGGAAAGGGAGAAAGAATTCAATTTTGAGAGAAAAGTTACTCTGGAGGAATTATTTACTTCATATTAAGTCTGCATCCCTTTGTCCTTTAAGTTTGAACACAGTTTTCAACCCCCAAGATCTTCCCTTATTTATTGAGAACCTCATTGTTTCTCTCTTATGAGCTTGCCTTTGGTGGAGGATTGAAGTGGTGGAGGCCCAGCTAGAAGGAACTTAGTTTCTCAGTTTTGAACCGCGCCAACATGGAAGTTTGTAATATTTTCACTTCTGTTGATCATTTATTAATTGAAATACTCTTTTCCCGACCAATTAATATCTTGCAAATATATTGAGTTATTATCCATGGGCGTATTTTTCATGTTTATTAATGGATTATGCTATCTAATGTGCTAACCTTTTATATTACCACCATATGCTTGTTTTGTTTGTTTTTTGAGAACTCGTTGTAGGTATATACATTTGGGTAAAAGTGCTCAACAGTGGACTTCATCGAACATCTGGATGAGGTAGGCCTATTTCATATCTCACTTGCATATTGGTTTATATAGCATGTTATTGGGATAGAGTTGATTTATGCAGTCATTTCTGTCTGTTGTGGTTTACCCTAGCCATAGAGATATTTTCCTCATAAAAATTATGATGTGACTAGCTAACCAATGGGCACAATCTTATTAATAAACCTTATCAATACCTAATTTACAATCATTAATACAATCTCTTGATAAATGAAAATATTTTTACTCGCCATTTCCCATGAGGGATGACATATTCCCTTATTGATATCCTTATATCCCTTCATAATGTTTCTTTTAAACCTTATATGAGTTCTTCAATCATGACTTGGTTGTTAGATTTGAAAATCAAGAACTTGATAGATATCCCTAGGATATGACCATGTTCATCCACACAATTTAGAAGTAGAGGAATATGATATTGGATTCTCTTCTAAGTTGATGTTGATCTTTTTAACCTTCAAGAAATCTTGATATATATGGTTGTGTGAATAGAAGTAGAGTAGGTAGAGGAGAAAATCAAGGATAATTTAGTACCTATCACTTATGCAAACTTATATATGAATGAAGGAAATATTAGACCTTGGGAAATCCCTAAAATATCCAATATTGAAAGAAAAAATGCATATTACAAATTGATACGCCATTAGGAATACTAGAACAAAATGTCCCATATTAAATAATATAAAATGAATCCAAATATCAAAATGAAACCATGGCTTGAACTATAAGAACCATTTCTATTGTGCACAATCATTGAAATTTGTTTTCTGATCCTCTTATAGGGCATACATTTCACTTGAAAACCATGTAACATCATTCAAATCCACATGCACGACCTCTAATCCCCATGAATAATGTATTAGGGACTAAATCCTTAGTTCTTCATCCCCAATTCATGGCCTAGGCCCTAAGGATCATCCTTATTGTGATCAATACTTGAAGTTGGGCCTCTAATACTCCTTGTAATTGCAATTCATGTGTCTCATCATGACCAAGTAGCCTTAACAATGTTCGATGTACCCAGAGAAAGCATGAAAAAAATGACCTATTGATTGGAGCCTTGGGCATGACTGGCCAATGTTCTATGATGCAATTGGCCTATTTCAAAATGGGAATTTATATCATATATATGTCCATAAGATGCATGGGAAATTTATTCAATAGTATTTTTTAAGGGAAAGGAAGACAATGGAGTAGACGACATGTCAAACAAAGGCACTCATTTTTTCATTTTTTGAAGTTGGTCACTTATAGGAGATTTATAGGGATATAATCGAGAAGCTCTTGAGGGCCTACATCCAATCAAATGGTATGTTAAAATTAGGATCCATAAGTTGTTGCATGTGTAGCTCACAACAATAAATGGCCTCCACTTAGAACCATGTTCTCGAGCATAGCATGTAAAAAATGACCTAGTAATTAGAGCCTTTGTCATGACAAGTCCATACAAGCACAAATTTAAAAAATTTCAATGTTGACCCCATTCACATGTCACTTATAAGTAGGGTCAAGTACATGAGAAGGCGTGCCTTATTTTTGGGTTTTGATAGAATAAACAAAGAATATTTGATTGTCAAATTCTTTGTTTGAGTCATGTTTGAGTCCAAAAACCCTCCCATACCATCAATGCATGTGTGTTGTCCTAACATGTCATGAAATTTCAGTCCATACAAGCACAAATTGAAAAACAATTCGACATTCTCCCCATTTGCATTAATTATTCTATAGGATTCTTGATTGATTGTCGAATTATATGTGCAAGTCATGTTTGAGTCTAGAAACCCTCCCATACCTTCAATGCATGTGTCTAGTCTAACCATGTCAAATTTCAGTCCATACAAGCACAAATTGAAAATATTTCAACGTTGGCCCCATTCACATGTCATTTATATGTGTCGGTTTCAAGTACATGATGTGTTTTAAGAAAATGATAAAGTTAAGGTAAGGAAATATCTAAAAGGTCTTCCCTAACATCATATTGCAAAATATTTTATTTTGTATTTATCTTTAGCAAACTCCTCACTATTGCACCCACCACCTTAGATCACCTAGTTTTAATAATAGGTCTAACAATTGATTCTTGGGTATCTAAACACTTATCACTTCATGATGGGATAGTAGGAAACATGCTTGGCTTGGCTATGATATGCACATTTCTCATAGGCTCAATAAAAATATTAAAATTAGTTTTTTCCCTTGTATGGCCAACTTCACTTATGGGGTTACGAATAACTATAGGAGATATACTTCCATCAACATCTAGAAGTTTATCTTGAAATTCAATTCATTAGCACTTACTCAACAAGGGATGTTTCTTATTCCTTTGCATTGTGAACAACCACATACAACCCTTAGTTGAAAAAATCACCCAAATCATTTGTAGGGAATCCCACCTCCCGTGACACCATAGATGTGGATTGTTCTAGGAAAATTTGTTCATATAAATATCTCACATATGCACCACATGGAATATTGTTAAAAAGTGGCCCATATTGAAAAGTATGATTTCAATTATGTACTATTTGATAGGTATGAGCCTACATATTAGGATTAGAACTTTCACTTAGACCAACTAGAACTAGGAATACAACATAGACTTAAACTTAGACTAGCACCAAGTCCCCATAGTCGGGGACCCCATATCACTTTATCTTTCATGGTCCATGCCTAGGGATTTATGGAATCACACATGAAATATGTTATATAACAATGGTCATTTCAAATGCATTTGTAACATGAAGTATGGACCATGGTTCTCATGGCTGTCCAAGGAATTCTCTAGGGTCAAATGACAAAGTAAAAGATCATAAAAATTTTCTTAGGGGTGCATGGGCCATTCATCACAGTCATTTTTATAGTGTTGATTAAACAATGAACGAAAAGAGGGATTTTTCATCACAAATAATACACACATACATTGTCTATACAATGTAGAACTTGAAAGAAAAATGAAGAAAGGTTGATGCAAACTTAAAACTTGTGTCAAGTTATTTGTGTACTTTGAAAGAAAAATAGGGTTTATGGTTTACATGATGAATTGATTATGGAAAAAAGTGGGTGTGAGTAAAATTTTTGTCGAGAAACCCTCCCATATCATTAAGGCATCCAAATAGTCTATCCATGTAAAATTTCAGTGCATACAGAAAAAATTTGAAAAAATTTAACGTTTGCCCCATTCACAGGTCACCATTGCCCATATCTAGACCTAGTACAATGGTTGTTCATTGTTCCTTTTAAAATTCATTGACAATACACATGTTTGTGCATCTATTATTTTATATTTGACTCTATAAAATCTTCCATATCATTAAGGCATGCGAACAATCTATCCATGTCAAATTTTAGTGCATATAGAAACATTTTGAAAGAATTTCAACATTGGCCCCATTCACAGGTTATTGTTTCCCATCAGGTTACTATTGAACTATATTACATATGAGAATGAAGCTCCATATGAAAAATAAAGCTACATAAGCTCTTGGTGATAAATATTATTAGGATGGGTGCCAAATTGAAAAATGATACTACTATAGGGTAACCCATCATAGGAAGGCTCCACCATTAGATGTTTTCAAAGTGAAGAAGATGGAATAATGTACCAATGTTTAATAGGGATATTCCTAGGACAATTTTAAGATGGAAAAAGGTTTAAATGAAACAATGCATAGGGAAATGATCCTAATTCTATATGAGAGTTCAAGAATACACCTTACTCATCTAAACATTGCTAAGAAAATGATCTATAGGAACCATACAATTCAATGCAAGGTCCTACACCCAAAACAAAAACTAGAAAGTGATATTAGATTATTCATGTAAACAAGAAATAGTTTGACAACATCTCGTTCGATGGAAACATCAATAAAATTAAGTATGGAAATTTAATCCAAGGTATCTTGTTCAAGTTAGAGGTGTTGTTGGTAGAGATGAATCAAAATGATCAATATTTCCAAAGGGATAGAGTATAAGGAAATGATAGTAGTGGAGTAGATAGGCCTAGGGTCAAATTCAATAGGAGATCCATTATGGAGGTTATCCTAAAGACTATATAAAAAGGTCATGGCCTCTAATAATTTATCATTGTTAGGAAATATCATGGTCGAAGAAGTAGGACCTGACACTTTTGCACATAGGGGGTGAAATTGGATTTGTTACCCTTAAGGATAAATTTCAATTTTTAATATATCTCCCTAAGTCATGAAAATGAGTCAAAGGCTCATTATTTATGGGAGTTGATACCAAAAAAATGGTGGAAGTGGCCACATAATTCAATTGTGAAGGAGGTTTCTCCAACTAACTAGTAGGGATAGAATATATATGTATGATCCACTAAAGGTGATACATTATCTTTGGTCAAATGTGATTGTGGATCATAATATGAGCATTGATTGATGGTGACAATGAATCCTTCATGTGGAAATTACATCACAAAAAGAGTAAGGAATTATGACTTTCACGGTGTACATACAATTGTGCCTAAGGAACAAGTTGGATTTTGTTGGGTGTGTGAGTGATGTCTGAGTCTAGAAACCCTCCCATATCTTCAAGGCATATAAACAATCTATCCATGTCAAATTTTAGTCCATATAGAAACATTTTGAAAAAGATTCAACATTGGCCCCATTCACAGGTCATTATTTCCCATCATGTACTCTATCCCTAGCACAATGTCTTTTAATAGTTGTTTAGTTTAAAATTTGACCAAGAAAATTAAAATGAAATGAGGACAATCTAGGTTGATATATAGAGTGGGTGTGTGAGTAATATTTGAGTCTGGAAACCCTTCTTGATTGGCTTGATGGGGATGAAATGCGGCCACATAGGTTGATGAAATGCCTCTACAACCCCAAATTTCATTAGAGTCATGTTGGGGAATATGTTTCATGAAGTGATACTTGAACTCACTGTCACCTAAAATCCCTTCCTTCTAAACTCACTTTCAACCTATAATATAACTCTTTGCAGTCCTCCGAAAGTTACCCCGGACATATTAATTCCTCCAATGAAATATTTCGCTTTACTGTTTGTGGTTTTTTGTGTAGGTAGATAGGATGTCAATAGAGTCGAGACAGAAAGGCCTATGAGGTCTTATAGGGGAATTTGCATAGAGAAGTAGGGGTGAAAAGGAGCATACATTGTTATATTAAACTTTTTTTCTTTCTCCTTCTTTGAATCCATACTTCATTGTCCAATTATTAAGTAGGCCTCAAGTGTTATAACTCTAATCCTAAGCCACTTACTATCATGGCTTAATGGGGTCAAGTAGTACATGATTAGGCACAATCGCACAGAGATCCTCTTAGTTTTGAGAATAGTTCATTATCTACTAAACAGGGGCAACCTATTCTCAATTTCTTCCAAATTTCTGTCACTTCTAGAGGAAATGTTGGTGACCTTAAACATTGCAATTATCCTAGGATCTGATGTTTTCATCTTATCATCCAACATTTTGATAAAAAAATTTACGACCATTACACCACATAGCCTTGTCATGTTTCAACTACAACATGGACAACAATTAAAAAATGCATTGCCAATTAATAAAACTCATATAGGACTTAGTAAATATATATTTCAAAAATTAAACAAACCAAATGTGGGTAAACAATTTACTTGCCTGATTATTTTTTAAACCAAAGGCTAAATCAAGTTCCCTTGATGTAAGATCAGGAAATTGATCTCAATGATGATGCGTTGTTTTAATCATATTACTCACCCCTTCCCATGATAACCTACCAAAGTATTCTTCAGTATATTCTATCCAATGGTCCATCCAATCAAGGTTGTTTGCAATGTATAAATGTAAAGCATCCCACTCTCGAGAAACTATATGATAAAATAACAAATTAATATCATTAATTAGATATTGTTAATAAAGGAATAGTTTAATATAGTTCAATATGTAGGAATAAAAAATATAAAAAATCAGTATGATAAAATAAAATTGGAAAAATAAATGTGTAATATATTAAATCTACGTCAATATATAATAATTAGCTTTCATAGTCCTCATTTTACCTTTCCCC
>JASDQU010502050.1:38436-50723 GCA_032191745.1 Picea mariana | reverse complement strand
TCAAACAATATTGGGTCCAGTACCCAAACCTTTGTGCTACGGGGCTTTCTTCAAGGGTTGACATCAATGACAACCAGCCTTAATCAACAACTTTGACTTGACACTTTAAACAGATAGATGGTGACAAGGAGAATCAATTCTATATGTTAACATCTGGCTCCATAGGGGATGGAATGATCCCTCTGAGCTGCCAAGAACATGCAGTTCCAATGCCTTATCCATTGGGCTATGGAGTCCTCTGTGCAACCAACCTATATGTCTGAGAGCACCTCCACTCCTTATTGAAAACTGAGAACATTCACACACTGAAAACAAAAACCACTACAAACCAAATGCAAACTGAAGGTTGCATTCACACTAAAAACCAAATGCTTGCATGAAAAACTTATTTATATACATTCCTACTCCTAAATACTGAAAAATTGAACCTTCCAATATATACAAATTTCCTCAGTAACCATACAAATAACTTTCTGACTGAATGATCTTCATCCTCATCTCGGTAACTGAGCACTAAGTAAAAATAAAGAAATAATGACAACCACACATACTTCCTTTAAAAATCATACTTACAATCCAATAACTTTGTTCTTATGATGACAACAACTGAAAATCTATTGCTACAAAACATCTCCATATAGATAGCAAGAATATCTTAAAATCCATACAAAACTTGTTGTGGCTCATCAATGAATTCCTCCTTGGCTGATTCAAGCATGGGCTGGCTTGAAAAATGTTGCAATATATTTCCACTCTTTTCACCAATTTCCAGTGAATATGAAATGGGATCTCAAGATCTATAGTTGGGACTAGCTCATTATTACATTTGTAATAATCAAGATGAAAATGAGAGCTGTCAACAAGTAATGTATCAGAGACATGTCTATTTGCTTCTAGTCCATTTTCTTGTGAACACATATCATAATGAATATAATTCAAAACTTCTTGGTCATTATGAAAATTACTTTCTTCTATGGAAAATTCTTCATCACAAGTATGCTTTTCGTGACAAGCATGTTGGATCACTGAGAGGGGGGGTGATTCCGTAATAAATCAATTTAATCCTTTTTAACCATATAGTCCAAGTGTTATATCAATGTAGCATTATCATGCAATAACTGTAGAGTAAATGAGAAATGAACAAATGAACAATCATACACATACACATTACACCAGTGTTTTACGTGTAAACCCAAAGCGGGAGAAAACTACAAAATGATTTTTCATATATGTCTTGAAGAATGACATTCATTGGAAGCACCAACTTCCTTTATTTTCCAGCTGCAACTGGAAGGAGGCTCCAACCCCCTAGTTTCTCAGGATACATCCCGAGGGAAGCTCCAACTCCCCAATTCTATGGCTACAACCAAAAGGAGGCTACAACCCCCTATGTTCTCCGGCTACAACAACCCGTCCCTTCCCCGTCCAACCCCCCTAACGTATAGGTAGAATGATGAAATCACTGCCAAACTATCACTGTGAGATATACCACTGTACAACTGACCTACATCCAAATTGTACAACTTCCCTGTAATCAATCTGTACCTAAACTGAACATGTATAAACAAAAATACAACAGGTACACGACCTATAGTGCTGCAACACACGTATGTACGTGCCCTATCTGTTATGTAGATCGTGTATGTATGCAACCAAACTATTATGCAGCATGTGTATGCCTTCTGAAAGCTAGGGTTTCCTTTCTCTTGAAAACTTTTGACCCTCTGTAACTTCTTTCACATAGATCTATAACTTGTCACTGTATCCAGACTGTATCTGTACCCTGTGCTCGCATCCTCTTTACCCAAAATCTCTATATCTCTCTCTAGTCATGTGCCAAATAAATGTGTGTAATAATAAACAAGTATAATATCCCTCACATGATCCAGACTTCAAACCCTTTCTGATATTCAACCTCTCAATACATCAACCAATACAAGTTCTCAACCATATACCACAAAAACCCTTAGCCATATGTCAAGAAATACAAGATGTTCCTCAACAAGAAGTATCAATGATAAATATACCATCACTTTATTTCTTTATATCTGACTTATACAGAAGATCCCATGCAACCACTAGTCTTTCTAGGTAGAATTCTCAAATCTCCATAACCATTTCTCATGCATACATCAAAATCCAACTATTCATAGAAATAAGACATACATTTTGAACCAATGGATAGATATGATGTATTTGAGCACTGTAGACCTTCCTGGGAGCTTGATATCATAATCTAGAACCTCTGTCTCTTCATCTTCTCAAGTTTCCATGGATTTACCAACATGTACGCACCCTAATACACTACCATCTCGCGTACACCTCAATATGTACACACCCTAATACACTGTCAGCCCACGTATGCCCCAGAAAATAGGGTTTTTTAGTATTCGCTATAATTCCGAGAATTTCACCGTCAACCCTTCGTACTACCTCAGTCTTTCAGAACTTCATATGTATCAATGAGTACTTGCAATACGCCTCACACAAAAAAATATATTAAATGTGTTCAAGTGTGATTAAATGAGAGAGCCTTGCCTCTTATTTATACTTTCATGTAGCATCCCACTTTCCTTATTTTAGRGARTTCTACATTAACTTTATTATTTAAATAATTTCTTTTGCAAACACTTTGACTTTTTGGGGCTTCTAGATGATTCATGAGGGTCCTCCAACTTCACATGGCCATAACTCTCTCACTGTGAGGAGTTATGTGATGTTCCACATACCAATGGAAATGGCATGACATGCACTATACATCTAGGATAGTTTCACTGACAAATTCACAGACCTTCATCTCATTATTCCACAATTAAGCACAGGTTCTCTAACCATAATTCTAGGATAACTGAATCCGCAAAGCATCTTCCCGTGAGGGATTTCACCATAAGGGGACCACTTTGGAGTTCATCCATTTGTACTTCTTATCAACCATGAAAAAAAAATAATGAGGCATATTTACATCAAACAAACTTGGGTCCATTACCCAAACCTTTGTGCTACAGGAATTTGCTATCGGACTTTCTTCAAGGGTTGACATCAATTATTGGCCAACCAACCTTAATCAACAATCTCCCCCTTTGGCATTGATGGCAACACTTTGATGCAATAATGAAATCATGTCATGCAATACTGAACTCATATCACTCATGCTCCCCCTGGAACCATGCCTCTATCCTCTGCATCTCTGTGACCATTTCTCCCCCTGGAAATGATGCAGGAGCATCGTAAGCAAGCCAACAAAGCAAACACGAATGCGAAGGACAGTTGGAAATGTATCAGCGCACATTTTGAGAACATTTTGAATTTCAAAAGATAAATAATTAATGAAATATCTAGGAGGATGTATTTTCATTTATATTTTGGATATTGTAAACAGATCTTGAGCGTTGCTCTCATCTGTCAGATATGGAGGCATTTAATTATAATGAATGTAAAGTAGATATATTTTAATTTCGATTAGATAGCTAGAGCCGTAGGAGGAAAAACTCTAGAAAGATCCCTCCCATGTATTGTATTGTATCAATTATTCTCATAGTGATTGAAAGATGTAGAGAAAGAGAATAGGAGAATAGAGAAATAGAGATTGTATAAGGTTGTATAAGTAGATAGTTGTTGCTATTGAACCCATGTACATGAGCAATGGAATTAATACAATAAATTATTTGATTCCAATTCACGGTGTTGTCGCGGTTACTGTATGTTTCTTTTGAATGGTATGTTTACAATCTTCTTATGTTCTCTATTATGAATTTGTCTCAATGATATATGTGTGTGTATTCTCGTCATTTCATAATGAATATATGAAGTCTGTGAGAGGAGAAGTATAAGTTTCAATTGTTTCTCTTCCTGAGAAGTCCTTTAAGGAGTGCAGTGAGCGTCCACAAAGAGTGTGTTGACGAGTTCTGAGTTTATCTCAGAAAAGATCAGGAGGGTTACCTTTGTTCTTGTACTAGTAAAAGTGTGAGTATATCACAAAGCCATGCAAGGTGTGCACATGCCAATGGAAGTATTAGACAAATTCACAGTGTTGTCGTGGTTACTGTATGCTTCTTTTGAATGGTATGTTTACAGTCTGCTTATGTTCTCTATTATGAATTTGTCTCAATGATATATGTGTGTGTATGCTCGTCATTTCATAATGAATATATGAAGTCTGTGAGAGGAGAAGTATAAGTTTCAATTGTTTCTCTTCCTGAGAAGTCCTTTAAGGAGTGCAGTGAGAGTCCACAAAGAGTGTGTTGACGAGTTCTGAGTTTATCTCAGAAAAGATCAGGAGGGTTACCTTTGTTCTTGTACTAGTAAAAGTGTGAGTATAGCACAAAGCCATGCAAGGTGTGCACATGCCATTGGAAGTATTAGACTTTTCCAACCAAGGGAGGTGGTTGAAGAACTGCTGTTGCAGGGAAGTGCACAGAGTTGGAGACTTTAAATAGCCAGAGGTTATTATGAATGCCGCAAGGAGTGCGCACAAAAATCCTTTTGAGGCCTTGAATCCAAAGCAAAGGTCAAGCTCAGGAGGGATAGATACTTTGAAGTCTTAAAAGGAAGAACGAGGTCTGAGGTCACCTCGTAGAAGTTAAGTTTAGGAGAAGAAGACACCAAAGTAATTGGGCAGGATTCCTTGAGAAGTCTAAACATACGGTTGAAATTCTCAGAGGGAGAATTATCGAAGTTTCGTGGACTGTTAGATCTGGTAGATCAACAGAAGGGTTAAGGCTAAGTGTCTTTCAACACTCATAAGCTCAGGAGCAGTAGTGGCCATTGGATCTGGATCAACAAGATTCGTTGATCTCGTGTTCAAAATTCATCGTTTCGGAGTTCGGGGCGTGGAAGAAGTTGTGACTCGGAATCGAGATTTGCAAACTCCCAATTCGTGAAGTCCCGATAGAATCAGGATCGTCAGATTCATGAAATCTTAGAATCGTTGATTCGTGGCAAGGAGTTATCACGATTTTCATCCACCGATGAAAGGAGTTACCGCACTTTAATTCGTCAATATGCGAAATTTTGAGGTGCTAAAACATTAGGCCCCAGGTCGCAGTTGAAGGTCACGTCAAGTAAAGTCAAGGGAGGAGTCAAAGGACCTATTAGCCTTTCGAGGTTTCAGGGATTCAAGGAGTCAGAGGGACTCATAGTAGGGGTCGCGAAGTCGTGAAACCCAATATACCTTTTCAGTGAAGAGTGTGGTCACGTCAGCTGGTCACGTGGATGAGAGTTGGCGCTTAGTGCTTATTCGCGCAGGCATAGCTCCTAAGAAGGACCTGTGGAATAACACTTCTGTGTTGAAGATTCCTGTGGGGAATCAAAAAGTCAATCAGACTCAAAGGGTATATTAAGAACGATCCTTCGACCGGGAGGCCGTGCAGAACCTGCTGAGGTAGGGGTGTTGCACCAAGTGGTATCAGAGCTTACAATATTTATTTTCTGTAAGCAAGGGAGACAAAAAGTAAGTTGTGATTTAAATTCAACATGGAACAGATTGAAACAATGCCGCCCAAAAGACGTCAATATAGACCAATGCCCAATCCAGCTGTGGAAAGGAAAATGAGAGAACTTTGTGCTCGATTAAATGCTATGGAGAAAGCACAGAGACAGACAATTGATGCTGGAGATTTCAGTGAGACCGAAAGAGAAAATGAGCCGGAGTTGAAGAAGAAGAAGTTGTAGTTGAATATGCTGCAGAAGAACGTCTATTCAGAGTTGTTGCAAGAATAGGTGCCAGGGAAAAGATGGAAATTCCTATGTATGAAGGCAACTTAGATGTTGAGGAGCTGCTAGATTGGCTTAGAGCTCTAGACAAATACTTTGACTATGAGGATGTTGAGGAAGATAAGAAAGTCAAACATGTCGTCACTAGACTTAAAGGACATGCAACACTATGGTGGGACGAACTACAAGCTGACAGGCATTGCAAAGGCAAGCAAATAATTAAAAGATGGGATATAATGGTTATAAATATGAAATCCAAGTTTATACCCAAAGACTACTAGATTAATTTGTTTCGAAGAATGCATAATTTGAGACAGAAGGGGATGACAGTGAAAAAATACACCAAAGAATTTTATCGACTTAACATCAGAGCTGGTCATCATGAGAGTGATGATGGAAAGGTTTCCAGATACATGAATGGTCTGAGATATGACATTTAGGATGAGATAAGCATGGTAAAAATCAGGAAAGTGGAAGATTCTTATCAGATTGCTCTGAAGGCTGAAGAGAAATTGGCCCGAAAGCAAAGTCAAAGAGGCAGAGGTAGAATTCAGAGCAGAGGCAAAGCAATTGCCCAAGACAGAGTGTATAAGACCAATAATGAGGAAAAGAAACCTCATACTCACCTTGAGAGAGGAGGAAGTTCACAGAGAAGACAATATGCCGATGGAAACACTTTTCCTCGAGCCAGAGGAAGAGGAAGAGGTAGAGGTGGTGAGATAAAATGTTTTGTCTGTGGAAAGATCAGACATAAGTCTTATGAATGTCCTGATAGAAAAATATATGGAGGAGGTGAAGCTCACATTTCAGAAGCGAAAAGGCGAAATGTTGAGTCAGAAGATGCAGAAGGCGAAAGATCCTTAATGATGAGAAAAATTCTCTTGAAGCCAGAGAAGGAGGTGGAGAATCCAGTCCAAAGAAATAGTTTGTTTAGAACTATTTGCAAGACCAAGGATAGGGTATGCAAGGTAATAGTGGACAGTGGAAGTAAAAACAATATAGTATCCACAGAAATGGTGGAGAAGCTGGAATTGGAGACAGTTGCACATCCAAGACCATACAAGGTTTCGTGGTTGCAAAAGGGACATCAGGTAACAGTCACTAAACAATGTTTAGTTGAATTTAAGATAGGGGGTTACAGAGATGAAATCTTATGTGATGTTATTCCCATGGATGTCTGTCATATATTGTTGGGTAGACCATGAAAATATGACAGAAATGTTTTCCATGATGGGAGAAGGAACACATACACCTTAGAGAAGAATGGTAGGACACATATGTTGCTGCCAATTGAAGACAAGAAGGTGAAAGAAGAAACAAGCAATACTATATTTCTCATTAGTGGGAAGGATATTCTTGACGAAGTCAAGAAAGAAGAGGGCATGCAGTTTGCTGTAGTGAGAAAACCTAGAGTCATTTTGACAAGTACTTCGATAGACGATCTACCGGAGGAAATTCAGGAACTGCTGGAGAATTTTGCTGATATAGTGGTGGATGATTTACCTTTTTCATTGCTTCCCATCAGGAGTATAAGCCATCACATTGACCTTATACCAGGAGAAATTTTACCAAACAAAGTAGTGGACAGATTGATGCCGCAGGATAATGAAGAGGTTAAGAAGCAAGTCCATGATTTGATGGACAAGGGATTGGTTAGAGAAATCTTGAGTCCATGCACTATACCAATATTGTTAAGTCCAAAAAAAGATGGTGGATGGAGAATGTGTACCGACTCAAGGGATATAAACAAAATAACCATCAGGTATAGATTTCCTTTACTCATGATGGATGACTTGATGGATTGCTTGAGTGGAGCAAAGTTTTTTTCAAAAATTGATTTGAAAAGTGGATATCATCAGATTCGAATGAGAGAAGGTGATGAATGGAAGACAACATTCAAAACTAATGAAGGGTTGTATGAATGGCTTCTCATGCCATTTGGTTTGATGAATACGCCAAGTACTTTCATGAGGTTGATGAACGAAGTCTTGAAAGATTTCATTGGAAAGTTTGTGATTGTGTATCTTGATGTATATTGATCTTCAGTAAAACTGAGGAAGAACATCTGAAACACCTAACTCTAGTGATGAAGAGGTTGCAGCAAGAGAAGTTCTGATAAATTTGAAGAAGTCATCTTTCATGAGGAAATAAATCATTTATTTAGGGTTTGTGATCTCTTCGAACAAGTTGAAGATGGATCCCAAGAAGGTAAAAGAAACCAGGGATTGGCCATCGCCAAAGAACATCTTTGAAGTCAGAAGCTTCTATGGATTGGCTAGTTTTTATAGGAAATTCATTAGAAATTTTAGTGGAATTTATGCACCAATGATGGACACAGTCAAGAAAAGACATAAACATTTTCATTGGACAGAGGAAGCAAAGAAAAGTTTTAAGTTGCTGAAGTAGAAAATAATTGGACAACCAGTTTTGGTTCTGCCAGATTTCAGTAAGACATTCCAAGTAAGATGTGACACAAGTGGATTTGTGGTTGGAACAGTCTTGAGTCAAGACAATAGACCGATTGCATACTTCAGTGAGAAGTTGAACGACACAAGGAAAAATTATTCCACGTATGATAAAGAATTTTATGCAATCATACAGGCATTGAAGAAATGGAGGCATTACTTGGTTTTGAAAGAGTTTATCCTTTATAGTGACAAACATGCTTTACAATTCATAACTTGATAGGAGAAACTGAACCAGAAACATGCAAAATGGGTTGAATTTATGCAGAACTTTACTTTTGTTATAAAACACATTTCTGGAACTGCTAACAAGGTTGTTGATGCATTGAGCAGGAAATGTTTGATTCTGCAAGAGTTTCGTGTGAAGACCTTAGGTTTTGATAGCCTTAAGGATATGTATATAGATGATTCAGATTTCAAAGATGCCTATGAAGCATGCGAGAATCCAATTCTCAGAGATAGAAGCCAATGGATCGAGTATTTGATTGAGGATGGACTGTTATTCAGAAGAAATCAGTTGTGTATTTTGAAGAGTTCTATGAGAGAGAACCTTCTGAAGGAAAAACATAGTGGGGGATTGGCTAGACATTTCAGCCATGACAAAACGTTTGCGCAACTAAACAGTTTATAATATTGGCCAGGGATGAGGACAGATGTTAATAAATTTATCAACAAATGCATAATTTGTTAGCATGCAAAGGGGAGAAGACATAATACAGGATTGTATCAACCATTGCATTTACCAGAGAGGTCATGGGATGCGGTAAGAATAAATTTTGTGTTAGGACTGGCAAGGACACAGAGGGGTTGTGACTCCATATTTGTGGTAGTCGATCGATTTTAAAAAATGGGACATTTCATTCCATGTCAGAAAACTAGTGATGCAACTCACATTGGAAACCTGTTTTTCAAAGAAGTTGTTAGACTTCACGACTTACCCAGGAGTATTGTTTCGGACAGGGACACCAAATTTGTTGGTCATTTTTGGAGGACACTATGTAAGAAGCTGGGGACAGATTTAACTTTTACCTTAACATATCACCCTCATACGGATGGACAAACTGAGGTAGTAAATTGAAGTTTAGGAGATTTATTGAGGAGTTTGGTCATTGGACATCACAATCAGTGGGATCCGATTTTGCCACAAGTGAAATTTGCATATAACGATTCACCTAGCAGGAGCACAGGACAGAGCCCATTCCAGATAATGTAAGGAATGCAACTGAGAGGAGTATCTGAGTTGAGGGACTTAGAACAAAGTGAATTCATAAGTGCTGAAGCAGAAGACTTTGCAGCAGAAATGCAAGAGATCCACAACAAATCAGAGAGCGGTTAAATAATTCCAACTAGGAATACAAGCATAGGGTAGATCAACACAGAAGAGAACTTCAGTTTGAAGTGGGAGATTTAGTTCTAGAGCATCTGAGAAAAGAAAGGTTCCCAAGGGGAACGTATAATAAGTTGAAGATGAAGAAGATAGGGTCGTGTAAGATTTTGAGGAAATTTGAGGCCAATGCTTATGAAATAGAATTCCCAGATGGGGTAGGAATATCACCCTATTCAACATAGCATATCTGTATCCTTATAGACCAGATGAAGTGGGAGAAGAGATCCAGAAAGAAATTCAATGGGATAAACAACTAACTATAGCTAAAAAGCCGCTGATGGAAAAGATAATTGACCAGAGAGTTGGGAAGAAGACCCGGAGAAAGACATATCTTGAGTATCTGATCAAGTGGAAAGGACACCCGATTGAGGATGCCAGTTGGGAAAGTGAAGTAGAGATCCATAAACATGGACAAACGGTGCAAGAGTTCATGAACAGGAGTCCATGAATTTTTCAGCCAAGGGAGTATGATGCAAGAGCATCATAAGTGAGCTAACAAAGCAAACACGAATGTGAAGGACAACTCGAAATGCACTAGCGCACATTTTGAGAAAATTTTGAATTTCAAAAGATAAAGCATTAATGAAATATCTAGGAGGATGTATTTGAATTTATGTTTTGGAGATTGTAAACAAATCTTGAGTGTTGCTCTCATCTGTGGGATATGGAGGCATTTAATTATAATGAATGTAAAGTAGATATATTTTAATTTCGATTAGATAGCTAGAGCTATAGGAGGGAAAACTCTAGAAATCCCCCTTGCATGTATTGTATTGTATCAATTATTCTCATAGTGATTGAAAGCTGTATAGCAAGAGAATAGGAGAATAGAGAAATAGAGATTGTATAAGGTTGTATAAGGAGATAGTTGTTGCTATTGAACCCATGTATAGGAGCAATGGAATTAATACAAGAAATGCTTTGATTCCAATTCATGGTGTTGTCGTGTTTACTGTATGCATCTTTTGAATGGTATGTTTACAGACTGCTTATGTTCTCTATTATGTATTTGTCTCAATGCTATATGTGTGTGTATGCTCGTGATTTCATGGTCAATATATGAAGTCTGTGAGAGGAGAAGTATAAGTTTCAATTGTTTCTCTTCCTGAGAAGTCCTGCAAGGAGTGCAGTGAGAGTTCGCAAAGAGTGCGTTCACGAGTTCTAAGTTTATCTTAGAAAAGCTCAGGAGGGTTACCTTTGTTCTTGTACAAGTAAAAGTGTGAGTATAGCACAAAGCCATGAAAGGTGTGCACAAGCCAATGGAAGTCTTAGAATTTTCCAATCGAAGGAGGTGGTTGAAGAACTGTTGTTGCAGGGAAGTGCACAGAGTTGGAGACTTTAAATAGCCAGAGGTTATTGTGAATGCCGCAAGGAGTGCGCGCAAAAATCCTTTTGAGGCCTTGAATCCAGACCAGAGGTCAAGCTCAGAAGGGATAGATACTTCAAAGTCTTCAAAGGAAGAATGAGGTCTGAAGTCACCTCATAGAAGTTAAGTTCAGGAGAAGAATACGCCAAAGTAATTGGGCAGGAGTCCTTGAGAAGTCTCAACGGACGGTTGAAATTATCAGAGGGAGAATTACCAAAGTTTCATGGACCGTTGGATCTGGTAGATTAGTAGAAGGGTTAAGGATGAGTGTCTTTCAACACTCATAAGCTTAGGAGGAGTATAGGTCGTTGGTTTCGGATCAACGAGAGTTGTTGATCTCGTGTTCGAAATTCATTGTTTTGGAGTTCGGGGCGTGGAAGAAGTTGTGACTAAGAATCGAGAGTTGCGAACTCCCGATTCGTGAAGTCTCGATAGAATCAGGACCATCATATTCATGGAATATTAGAATCATTGATTTGTGGTGAGGAGTTATCACGATTTTCAGCTGCCGATGAAAGGAGTTACTGCACTTTAATTCGCCGATATGCAAAATTTGCTTCATCTTGGATTGCATCACCGGGTTCTTTGAGATACTGATGGTGCTTGTATTATCACAATAGATTGAAATGGGCTCATCATACTCAACCTATATATATTTCATAGTTTGTTTCATCCAAAGAACCTGTGTACAACATGCTGTTGCTGCAATATACTCTGCCTCAACTATATATAGAGATAATGATGATTGTTTCTTTCTTATCCATGATACTAAACACTTAACCATGTAGAACGCTGCTCCACTGGTGCTTCGTCGATCATCAATACAACCTTCCCAATCCGCATCTGTGTAGGCAATAAATGATAGATCCTTTCCTTTTGGATACCATAATCCAACTCTTATGTTCCTTTGAGATATATGAAAATCCTCTTCACTGCTAATACATGTGATTCCTTTGGTGTTTCTTGAAATCATGCCACCTGTCCAACTGCCTGCATTACATCTGGTCTGGATGTTGTCACATATAGTAGGATACCAATCATTGACCTGTATTGCCTCTGATGTGTAGACTTTGAATCATCATCTTTTCTCAACTTGCAATTGGTTTGCATGGGAGTGATAATTGGTTTGCAATCTTCCGTTCCGAACCTCTTTAGCATTTATACGATATAATTGGTTTGAGAAATATAAATTCCTTGGTTTCTTTGACGTATCTGAAGTTCCAGAAAGAAGGATAGTTCTCCAAGTAATGACATTTCAAATTCATTCTGCATATCATTTTCAAATTTTTGTCTTAACCTGTCATCATCACTACCAAAAATAATATCATCAACATAAACTTAAATTAATAAAACACTA
>JASDQU010502049.1:94772-106472 GCA_032191745.1 Picea mariana | reverse complement strand
ACATTATAATTCATTATTATTATTATTATTATTATTATTATTATTATTGACCAAATTAATTATATTTTACATTTATTATTAATCACATTAAGGTGGGGTCGACTTGTACCCTTTACATAACAATTAGGGTTATAGGCAGGTCTGAGTCTTGAACAATATATATAGAAAAGGATTTGATACACCCACTAGTGTTCATCCACTAGGGGAACATCCATAGGGATGTCATATCTTTGGTTCACTGCATTACACAGAAGAACTATATCTTCACACGTTCACAGGTGCTTGTCCACAGGCACGTCCACTCTACAGATCTTCTTTCTCACTGTCTCACACAAGAGAACCATCTGGAGTCTTCTTGTTAACTATGTTGCTCAAAGGAGGCTAATACATGATCTTCATTTTTGTTCACATGACGATGCACCCAACACTTTGGGATTTCACACGTTCACCTTGTGCTCAGCCACAGGGACGTCTAACTCAACAGATCGCCTTTCCCATTGAATAATAATCTGGAGTTCTTCTCAACTCTATGAATGGAGGAGGTCATCTCTATGTTCCTAGCTCTATCTCAGGTAGGAACCACATACCCTTCATAGGGGATTTCTCTCAGGTTTGTAAGTTGAGAGAAAGACTCAAATGGTTGCAATGATCCACACCTCACAGGTTTGTAAGTTGTAGAATGTCTCACATAGTTGCAATCATTAACAGTCCATTACCTGCAATCATGCGTCCACTTCAAACATCACCTTTTAGAAGTTTCAATAAATGGATGTGATCCACTAGGCTCAATGATAAATACAAAATCATGCTTGATCCAAGAGGATCTCCACATAGGGAATTATTACTTTGCACACCATCGAGAAGATCATTAAAATGTTGATTAATGATAGGTGACAAAGAATGATTAATGTTTTATTTAAATTGTAAAAATAATTAATAATTTAAATGAGTGTGAGAAACTCCTGTATTATTCATTCAAATTGGAAAAATGATTAATACTTGAAGTGACTCGAAACTACTCATGTATTTTTTGTTTAATTTGTAAAAAAGGAAATTAGTTCTGTGTAAGAATCCACCTCACAAATTAGTTTCCTAGTTTCAAGGGGAAGTTAGAGTCTCATGAGTTGTTTTGAGATTCTTTCTCATTACATCCCAAGTAGTTTCCTAGTCTCAAGGAGAGGTTAAGAGTCCCATAAGTTGGTTTGAGATTCTTTCTCATTTTTTTCCTTGAGTTGTTATTAGATCCTAAAATTGTGGATCTTGTCTCCTATAATTACGGAGTTAAGGAAACTATATAAACTCCTCATATAAGCTCTTGGTGGGAGCCCTTAAATCATCATTTTTTGGATCCCTTTATGGAGCTTGAGAGAGAGATCTCAAGAGAGCTAGGAAGAAAAGAATTTAGTCATTTTGGTGTATGAAGAAATGTCACTTATGTGAGAGCCTTAAGTTCTTTGTGTAAGAGAAGGTTGCTCTGGGTTTCAGCCCTGTAAGGATCATGTACCACATTTTGTGAGAAGGTTTCATCCCTGGCTAAAGGAAGGACAATAAAATGAATTGTATTTCAAGCAGATCCAGAGATGTAGCCAGGACATTTGGTGAAATTGGTTAATACATGTGTGTCAAATTACATGTGTGAGTTTCGATTGAATTCTCATTTGATTAAGTAGAGATTTAATTGTACATATGCACATGATTATGACAATTTTCTCATGTTAATACGCAATGCTTAGAAATTATTCACTCATGTTCACATGAAATTAATCATCAGTAAAAGATCCTCGTCTTAGATTTTTTGTAGATAAAGATCTCACAGAAATTCTCGGATCAATTGGTATCAGAACAGGTTTGACTAGTTTTGCAATTTGTGAATAAAATCGTGGTTAAAGAAGAGAAGCAAGCATGGCTTCGTGAGCTTGAAGAAATCGACCAAAAAATTCAAGCAGAGAACACTAAATTGAGGAGGTTGCTACAAGAATCAAAAGAAGAAAAGAGAAAACTATGAATGCAGCTACAAGCTATGGAGTAGAAAGTTAGGGAATGCTCCACTACAAGAGAAATAGAAAGTCCCTCCAAGACTAGACCAACTTGTGGCCATGGCAAGTATACTAGTTATGGTTCTTTTCATGCAACTGTCGATGTTTGCACATATTTTCAAATATTAGAGGATACTCAGCTGTCATCTGGTAACCAAGGTGGATTCCTAGAATTCTCATCTATAGCTTCATCCAACTAGGAGGAGTAGTTGGCCAAATTTCAGGAATATCACCAAGTGTCGCAAACATGAATGGAGGTAAAGAATTTTCCATGTTCAATTCCTTCCCTTATTAATGATGATGCTTATTTTGGAGTTTTTGAAAGGCACACCAAGGGCATTGGCTTGAAGTTTTTGAGGAAGATGGGGTATAAAGGAGGAGGTCTTGGTATTAATGACCAAGGCATCATTGAACCATTGGAGCTTGTAGGAAGGACCTAGTTTGCAGGATTGGGGTATGTTGAAGGAGAATGCTCAAAAGTATCAGAAGCGAAGGATTCTCCAAGCAAAGAGTTGAAATCATCACCAATACCATCTAATAAAAATGATGGCACATCACTTTCTGAAAGTGATAGATCTAGCAATATATTTTAGAGGAAATCAATGTCTCCTCAAAAATCTTGGGATAATAAGAGTGTTTCACAGTGTTGGAAGAGAAAATCTCTTTACAGTGAAGGTGAGACGGACATGAAGTCACACAACTACTGCACTCACTGCGAAATGAGTGGTCACTGGATCGGGAAATGGTGGAAGCTTCACCTCAAGCTTTTTCGCACACCAAACAAGAAGGCCGTGAAAGAATCTATGTATGAGGTGGTTGCAAAAGAGATGGTGGAACAAGTGATCGATGTTCCTGAACTAGTCCTTGAAGAAACACAATTACATAACTAAGTTCCTTTAAATTGGTTTACTCAGAAATGGATAACATTTTTGAAAAACTGAATGGGATTACATTGGTTTCAACTCCCGCATGTTCATGTTCAGTGATCTTACAGTTCTGTCACAACTTTATTATTGTACAATTACACATCTTGCTTAATGTTTCCTTTTTATTAACTACATTGAATGCATAAAAAATTCGTCTCTAAAAATGTGATTGGTTGATTTCTTCATTGGTAAGTCTTCTGGCAACAATGATGGAGTTCTTATGGATAATGGGGAGCGTTGCACTTACCTTATGAATATGATTGATGGTTGATATTGATAGTAGGATATTGGTATAGCAAATACATGCCAAAGATTGAGAGCAACGATCAGTAATAGCGCTATTCGAGCCTACGCGAGTTTGGTATCTCTAGAACACATGAAATAAATCTATGCGTATAATATTGGATAGGAATCCATCATTAGATTCTATACGACAGAGATTGTGTTTTCTCTATCATGATTTGCAGAATCAATGCAGAAACGAAGCCTGGGAGACGATTGAAGAGAGATTGAGGGGCTCATTTACCTCAGTGGAGGATATGATGAAGAGAAGAATATTGTGTGAAGAGCATCTGCCAAGGCTTTGGCACCATTGGATCCAACAAGCCGAGAGATCTGCCATCGATTATCACCGAAGGAGATTCTGTGGGAACGTCATCATCCAAAGCACCATGAGGAGATGTGTGTCTAGGTCACGATTCAGAGGATAGTAATGATGTTGGGGACATCAATGTAGAACGCATTACTTTCAATGCCATCATTGGTACAACTTTAGTGGAGATGTCAATCTTCAACATTCACCCACTGTCACCAGTATAGAGTCATCAATTTGACTGAAGGAAATATGGTACAGTTGCATTTTATAAACAGACGTCGATGTCGTGGTCTAAGCTAAAAGATAGTTCTACGATTGTTGTCGAATTCACAACTGGCAATGGTGAAACGATCGCATTATTATTGTCCCAGATGGTTGTATTTTCCCCAAGCATGAGACTATATACAATTTCAATGTCAACCAGAGCGAGGAAATTCCCAAACAATATGGGATCTCTAGATATTCGAGAAGCAAGCCGCAGAAGGCTTCCATGAGTGTGGACTTGGTGGGATTCCAAAGTCCACGAGCTCAAACATCGGGTTTCCACGTCATCTAAGATCTATTTGTTTAGAGAGGAAAAAATTCAATATAGATCTGAAGGATAAATCTTTGACTAAGATGAATGATGGTCTTCAATTCTTAAATGATATTTGATGTGGCAACGAATTGATGGGAAGCAATATTGAGAAGATACGATATCATATATCCCATATATAGTGGCCAATCTATTACCTCGATCGTTGAGATCGCGATTTCAAAAACCATGGCGCTCAATTCGAAGAAAAAGATCATTTTTCCACATTTCATTATGCGTAGTGGACTGCATAAATCAAACTTCTCAGAGATAATTTCATGTATGGATCCAACTAGAAGTTGGGAAAATCGTTGGTTGACAATAAGTAGATCTATTCCTGGATGCTATACATTAGCTGTGTAAAATCATGGTGTCAATTGGTGACGAGATCATGAGGTTGATGAACGACATTCTGGTTATGAAGATAACATCGGTGGTGATATATCCAAATGCAATGCCTATCATTCTAAAGAATTTCTTTGAGACTCCATCATCGGTTTCATCGAGGGACTTCATGATGAGCACCTTGTCAATCATGTCGGTGCTCTTGAGCCTCTCAACACCATTGGCACCGAAGGGGCCATTGGGAAACCACAGTACTGAGAAGGATGACTTGTAAGATATACCTCTATGCATTTGCGATCAAGATTAGAATATCCCACAACACTGAAGGATAGAGCCTGACCAAATTGGAAGTTGGGGTTCGGGTGTTGGTATCTAGCAGCAAGAGTTTGTGTTTGTTACACAGAACCGAGAGCCACTTGTAACCAGTGTCGAATCCACATAGATTTATGGCAGCAGTTCAGAAGACGAGGAAGAAGGAAGTCCAAGTGCGCCTTTGAATCGTGGGTATGCAACTTTGGGTTTGGATATTATGATGTCCTAATTTTCTTTTTTATAGGTGGCCTCATATATTTCTTTTGTAATATTTTCCATATGAATTATTAATGGTAATCATGGGAATTTTCTATGTGCACATTCTTGTAGTGGATTGAGACCATAGAGTCTACCATTAGTGCATTTTTATTTTGCATTGTGACTTTAAACATTATGTTTCCGGGGAATGAGAGGCATTATTTTTTTCCAAGCTTATTTGGAAATATTGTAAACTTGGCCATGAGTGTTTTATAAACTCTTGGAAAGTATGATTATGTGTTGAATCTTGCAAAATTATGTATTATCAGCTACATATTTGCATGCAATTGTTGGCATCGACATCCTCATTTTGAAGTACAAAGGTGAAGGTGAAGAAGGATGCGACCTTTCAAAGACATTTTTTATGCAGATCAAGGAACCAACTATAGATTTGCATATTGATGCAAGTATCTGCATTGACATCCTCATCTCAAAGTTCAAAGGTGAAGGCGAAGAAGGGTGTGGCTTTTTAGAGACATTTTTTATGCAGATCAAGGAATCAACTACATATTTGCATTGATGCAAGTGTTGGAATCAACATTCTCATTTTGAAGTACAAAGGTGAAGGAGAAGAACGGTGTGGTCTTTCATAGAAATTTATTATGATGATCAAGGAGTGGGAAGTGCATCGTGGAGTGTAAGACTGTTCCTAGGAGCTGGTTGTAGATATTCAAGTTATTGTTCTCTCTATACTTTTGGAGGACCAAAAGTGCTTTTTGTGGTGAGGTATGATCCAGGAGGATCTCCACACAGGGAATTATTACTTTTCACATCATGGAGAAGATCATTAAAATGTTGATTAATGATAGGTGACAAAGAATGATTAATGTTTTATTTAAATAGTAAAAATGATTAATACTTTAAATGAGTGTGAGAAACTCATGTATTATTCATTCAAATTGGAAAAATGATTAATACTTGAAGTGAGTGGAAATTACTCATGTATTTATCATTTAATTTGTAAAAAGGGAAATTAGTTTTGTGTGAGAATTCACCTCAGAAATTAGTTTCCTAGTTTCAATGGGAAGTGAGAGTCTCATGAGTTGTTTTGAGATTCTTCCTCATTATATCCCAAGTAGTTTCCTTGTCTCAAGGGGAGGTTAAGAGTCTCATAAGTTCATTTGAGATTATTTCTCATTTTTTTCCTTGAGTTGTTATTAGATCCTAAAATTGTGGATCTTGTCTCCTAGAATTATGGAGTTAAGGAAACTGTATAAACTCCTCATGTAAGCTCTGGGTGGGATTCCTTGGATCATCCTTTTTTGGATCCCTTTATGTAGCTTAAGAGAGAGATCTCAAGAGAGCTGGGAAGAAAGAAATTTAGTCCTTTTGGTGTATGAGGAAATGCCACTTATGTGAGATCCTTAAGTTCTTTGTGTAAGCGAAGGTTACTCTGGGTTCCATCCCTGTAAAGAGCATGTACCACATTTTGTGAAAATGTTTCAGCCCTAGCTAAAGGAAGGACAATAAAACAATTCATATTCGAAGCATATCTGGAGAAGTGGCTAGGACATCTGGTGAACTCTGTTAACATATGTGTGAATCTCGATTGCATTCTTGCTTGATAAGTAGAGATTTAATTTCTCATATTCACATAATTATGACGATTTTCTCATGTTAATAAGCAATGCTTAGAAATTATTTGTCGGTGTTCACATGCAACTAATCGTCGGTAAAATATCCTCATCGTAGAGTTTTTGTAGAGAAAGATCTCACAAAAATTCTTAGATAAATGTTGAAAATAAAATTTTCACTAAACTACAAATGATAAAGCCATAATATACAATGATCAAATGCAAATTCCTAGCATGTATGCATTATATACAAATGAAAATACAATATATGCAAGGAAATGTGGTGCTACACTAGCATGAATGTGTGATGCAAGTATATATACAAATGTAAATGTGGGATGCAAATCAATTTCCTACCCTAATGGTACATATCATCTGAAAATCTAGGTATAATCATATAACTAGTGAATCCATCCTAGTGTTTCATCAAATCCAAAAAATTTACCCTTGTGCTTATAAAGAAAATAAATCAAAGACAAGTCAAGGAAAAAATGATCATGGGATGGGACAATCATCACTAGAGAGAAAAAAATGAAATCAAACTCATGAGGGTGGGAGGGAGGAACAGAAATATGCTAAGACACATTCCTGCAAAAATGCGCAATCCATATCTGAGTAGGGTTGTGACAAGATAAAGGCTCATAAGGATAACTCAAAGGCTTTGAAGGTTGACTACCTTGGCCCTCATCGCTCCTTGAGGCTTGGGAAGGGATGAACAAGAATCTGGAGGATGACTAATAATTGATAAAGGGGAGGCTAGAAAAAATTGGATGTCAAACTTCTTCTTAAAGTCTCCAACCTTCCTTTAAATTCTAAGGAATTGTTTTTCCTCGAGGACAACCTAGGACAAGGAATATGTTTCTCAGTTGTATTATTTGAAGGAAAAGAAGAAGGCTAGAAACTCTCATCATGAAATTTGTGTCTCGGGAAAATTATGGCCTCGTCTTTATCAAAGTTAGAGAATAACAATGTTTGGAAATCTTCTTCATAGAATGAATCCAAGTGCTCAAAAGAATATGTGTCAAACCCTCCAGGATACGTCAAGTAATCATATTTAGAGTGTTTCAATAAGTCATCCCAAATTGTTGGAACAAATCCGTAATCATGTCATCTTCATGTTTCCATACATATAAATCATTAGCAGCCCCATTATTCTTTGTTTGAAAACACCCTTCAATGTCATAAATGGGATCCCCATGAAAACTAAGATGACTCATATCCCATTTACTTCTCCCAACATGTATAAAATCATCAATATTCTCAATAACATCATCACTTCTACTATAATATGAAGGGTATAATGCATCCAAGGGTTTCTCTAACATCTCTTCGCTTTTTGAATCATGAAATGAAGCAATATCAAAGACTTGGAAAGGAGTATAACTCACCACGTTCTCTTCCTCATGTGCAAGAGGAATAGAATCTTGGATGAATTCATATTCATTAGGTAGAGGAAAAAATATCGACATTTCATCTTCATGAGGGGCCTCTTCATGGTGTGTTTTATCAAAGTGTTCTTCTTTATTAGATTCACGAGGAAACTCATGTTCTACTTCATGTATTTGGTGATATTCCTCATGATTCACCCTTCTAGGTTCTTGTTCTTCAATCAAATATTCATTTTTGTTAATGGAGTCATGAGGTGAATCTTGCTCCTCTTTGAAGGGTTGGTAACCCTCTTCATGAACCTCCTCTTCAACTTCTCGTTCCTGAAAGAAATATTCATCTTCGACAGGGTCAAAAAACAACCCTTCCCTTTGGAGGGCCAATGTGAGATCATGGAAAATATCTTCATATCTTTGTGTTCTCTGGGCCCACTATTTGAGAAATTTTTCAATGAAGATTGTAACTCTTTGGATTGAGAGTATGCTTAAGCCAACATTTTTTTCTTGTTTCCATAGATAATAAAAATAATCTTATCAACACATCTTGATGTGTCACATTTATCTTTGAAACATATGTTAAGAAATCAAGGACATGAGTAACAACTAAGGATGGACTACCATAAAATTTTGGACAGTTACGCCCCCAATCCAGAGAATAGTGATTTGGGTATCTCATAACTTTTTTAATGTCAAGAGAAAGAAACATTTCATGAAGTTCCCATTGTACCATAATTCCATTACTTGAGGGTATGCAACCTCACGAGGATGAGAATAGGATTCCAACTCAAAATATATCAGTGGAGTCACCGGATGATCTCCCTTGGATCATCAAAGGTAAGTGAGGGATTCTACCCTCAGTGGAGTCATTATGTAAACTTTGAGATAAGGGCTTCAAGGTAAATTTACCAAAAATATGTCATGAGGAGAGTGACTCAATCCTCCCCGGAAATGACACCAAATTGTTATCATGGGATTTGTACTTGTGCAAATCCCTCCATAATATTCCCAAATATTACATAACTATGGAAGAACCTACCACTATCACCTAAGTATAATATTCCCTCGTGTTAGTGATGGAAGAGGTCCACCACAAGGGAGCATTCCTTGGTGACCTCAAGGGATCAAATAGCAAGAACCAGCCAAGCCTATTTCCCCCTATCTTGGTTGCCTGTTAGTGAGGTCTAGGTCTAAGAGAGGGACAGAGGATAATGAGACATATGATGTACCTGTACGAGACAATAAACAACTTGTAGTGAAAAAATATCCCTTTTAGACACTAGACAAGTAAAAATGCTATGGTTGTTGCAAATAACAACAATAAACGAGAATAAGTGTTGATAAATGCAACAATTTATCATGAAAAGTAAGCATTCATCAAACATAAAATTATCCAATTACTAGAGATGATTTATGAACAAGTTAAGCCACCTTTAGATAGGTGTATGCAACAATTTAATGTAGTTTTCAGTGGTTGTAGACAAATTTTATAACATCAGAAAGAAATTCTTGAAGTTTTCTATAGTTAAAGTTAGTAATGTTAGTAGGATGTTTGAGAGAGTGAGAAAATCGATTTTAACAACTACTATAGCCACAATAAAACTCTTAGATCGCACTGGCAAGTGAGGTCCACTCTTATCATATTGTTCTCTCCCTGAGTAGGTGGATGAAAAACAGAGGCCAAATAATGCAAGTGGCATATGGTCAAGGCCACTGCATAGCAGTAAACAAGATATGGTAAAACAACAACACAACGACTCGAGGCATGATGCGAGCAACAAATGCATAGGTGAATATTAAGCAACATAAAAAAAATTGGGAACCCCCACGAGATATGGCAAGAATAAAGACGAAGAGAGGATAATGAGGCTCAATCTTCAAGTCATGATGGGGATAAAGGAGGGTTCCCGGGCCTATGGGAAATCATATCATGGGAATTGAATGACATTTGGGGTGCTAACTAGGGAGCCCATGATAAGTAGGTACTACCGAAACAGTTATGACATTCAAAAGGAGTGGCTAGTGTCGTAGCCGACCAAGTTTGGACCTATGGAATAACGCTTGCAATATGGACGGTTAATAATGCAAGGTGGAAAATGTAGGGAAAAACCTATCCCTATATGTCGGTTGAGAAATGTATACCTCAAGTGTAGTTGATTTCCTCATCTTTGTAAAAAAATTCTCGTAATCCTATCAACACATGTAAACTAGATTCCAGGGTCAAAACACATAGTGAAATCTCAAAAAGAAAAAAAAAATTGTATTTTTTGGATATGATAAATGCAAAACAAAAGCACACTCACACCACACACCTATGTATAGGGAACTATGCATCTTGATTCTTTACACAAAGTAGAGCCCATTGTGAGGCTCAAGCCAAGGACATTTTTTCTAATCGATGAGCTCATGAGCCATTGTCGGTATCATATGGCGTACCTTATCAGGTCCATGCCACATAGGAATGAATGTCTGCAGTCAAAGAGACCCTTCATGAGTGGTTTTGTGAGCTACGAAATCTCCTTGATGGGATCTATCAAGACATGAAGGAAGTACAAAATGAAAATTTTCGAGGGAAGGGGTAGTAAATAATTTAATGGAAAGTTCTGAAAAAGAAAAAACGAGGTGGAAAAAGGTTAAGACTATGGGTTTCACTAGGTGTCCCAGCAAATTCCCCCAATCTCACATCAATACCCATCATGTCAACTCTCATCAGTTCCAAAATAGGGAGGATGAATTCTATATGATTCTCATCTTCCTTGGGATTTTCTGTGGAATCCATGACATCCTAGATGGCCTCTTCCAAAGGAAACTCAAAACCAAGGGAGTCATGTGAACTGATAAATTCAACAACCCATATGGGCGAAGTAGGTTGATCACACTTGATATAAGGATGGAGTTGTTGGCTAATATCAGCTGATGTTGATGGGATCATTAGATCAACAATCTCAACTAGGACAAGTGGCATGGATTCTCCATATGAATCAACATACTCGGGATGAGGTACCACCCAAGGATTGGAAGACCTAAGGGATCCATTGGTAGATGAGGATATCATGTTTATAGGAGAAATATTTGTAGTGGGAGACGATGGGGGAAGGGTAAATATTCCCATTAGTGAAGGATATTTAAACATCCCCGCACCAACGTGAAAATAAGACTACGTGGTATCACTAATAAAGGGTACATCAGACCCCGCATTGGATCCAAGGTCTGGGGTACAAAACACAAATTGATCGATGGTAACGATTTTCCCTTAGTTAGGGAAGCGTAGGACCCTAAATACCAATGAGACAACGACAATCATCTCATATAACCAAGTGTTCTCGAGTAACAAATTATACTCAAGCAGTGTGTCGACAACCTCCACGGTGACAGAGAAAATCTTTCCACCCAACTCAATGGGTAAGGCGATATTTATTCCATGAGGTTGGAACATATGTTCAACAAAGGATTTCAAAAGTGTGACATACATAGAAATATTAGGAGAGCCAAGGGATTTCCAACAAGAAATAGACATAAGGCAAGTTGAGGATCCTTCATCAAGGATTGTTTAGAAGATGTTTTTCCCCATCATTCACACTTTAATATGGAAGACTACTTGATGGGAGAGCCTATGAGTAGCCTGAGATGAAGAAAAGGTAATCAAACTCGACTTTGAGGGAACAATCCTGCCTATCGCAGATAACAAGGATTTCCAC
>JASDQU010502049.1:79239-94645 GCA_032191745.1 Picea mariana | reverse complement strand
TTGTGGGAGGCCCGTGTGTTAATATTATGTGTTGTACATCGAAGAAAACCCTTCGAGGTGCGAAGCGATGCATCAAAATATGGCTTCTCTATATGGAGAGGGCCAATAGGTTGGGAAGAAGATGTTGTTTTTGAGGCAACATGGGAAGGATCGGGAATGTCATAGTTCTTGTTATGAGTTTGCAATTTGATTGTGTGGTCACACATAAATGAAAAATCATTCGAGGAAGACCCCTCTTGGTGAGGGGTACCTTCCATACCCCCTTGTGAAGGGGTAGTATTTGTGGAAACCATGTTTTGAGTTTGAGGGGGAAAGTATGGGTTAAGACAACATGTTGTTGGGGGGTCTACTGCAATGCCAAAAATATGTGGAATTCATCCTTTCGAGGACACTGATGAGTGGGATGGTCCTCCCCACATATCATGTAGAGGAACTGATATTTCCTCTTCTCCTTAGTGCCCCCCTCCTAGGTATTCTAGGTGGGTGAAGTCCCTTTCTCAGAATTATAATTTGTCTTTTTTTTTGTTTCTTTTCTCCTCCAGGTTGTTGAGGATTCTTCATTTGCATGGAATGCACCGAATGAATTTCAGATATCTGAGAGGTAAATGCATCAGTTTGAGCACTAGTTCCCATAGCTGACGGGTGTGATGTGATCGACATATGACCCATTTGGTTAGCTAACTGGTTCACAGATGCATGGGAAACAAAACCAACCACACCATCATCACATGGTCGTGGGTTTGGCTTCCTGGGATCAATTCTAAGTGTTGGGCACACATGATAGCTTTCTCCTTAGTGGAGGCCCTGATCATAGCTACATATTTGGAAATGGGTGGTAGGAGGGACTTGGTAAACCACTCTGTTAGGAGCTTATTTGGAATCCAAGTCTTAATCATCCTACGTCGTTGACGCCATTCATGAATATGATCGGAGATGTGGGTGGTATTGTTTTTACATAGTGAAGTCAATAGATCAATTCCTATCTCGTACCTGATGAGAAATTGGTAATGTGTTAAAAATGTTATAGCCAGGTCGTTGAAGCTTCTAAAGGAACTACCTTTTAGTTTAATGTACCATTTAGTGATGACCCAAGTCAAGGATCTCTGGAAAAGATAGAACTTCACACTATCATCCATCAATGAGTTGGATGAACACCATAAGTGATAATTCATGATGTGTGTGGAGGGATATTCTTCTTGTTTTCCGTCAAACTTGGGAATGTTTGAGGGTAACTTAGATGGCATAGTAGGCCATGATGGGTCATGGGAAATAGGGTCATTTTCCATATCCTTGTAGTCATTGCACATATTCCATCCAACCATCCTAGTCCATAATTTATCTAATGTGGTCATAAGCCTCAAGTACCAATTCTTTCGTAAGTTCCTTGTGTATCAATGAGCCCCCTATGGTTCCTTATTTCTTCTAACTCTGATTGCTTGTGATTTCACAGGAGATGACTCTTAATTGGGTGAGGAATTTCAAATTGTGACAATAATGGTTGTGGATATGGTAATGAGATTGCAAGATTTCATATATCACTTGTACATTTGGCCCATTTTTCGACTCCCATCCAATGGATTCCCATTTTTATTTCAACAAACCCAATTTCCAACTATTATTTGAACCACTTTCATTGCACTCTCCATGGTAGAACAATCCCTTGTAATTACAACTTAAGAAACTACCATGCAGTGTCTGTGAAAAGATTTGTATGAAATGGATGCTCGTTGCACTTTATCATCACAAGTCTGAACATAACATCATTGTCAAGATGTCAACGAATCTGCTTTCCACATGCCATATTTTATGAAACCGTCACCAAAAAACTGTCATTGTTGAACCAACGATAGAGGTCATTACTACGACTTAGCAGCACATAAGGACCGTTGAAAAGTTGATGTACGTTCCATAGAAATTTTGACTTTATGCCCAACGACCCACATTAGCATAGCGACGGTCGATCGTGCCCAGTCTGTCATGGATATAACGATATGGCACGATGAATTCGACAGATGCACGGCGTAATGGTTGGAAATGTATGTCGATGTTGTGATGCATGAGATCACAATTCTAAATGGAATGTAATAAATGAGTGTCGAATTTCCAATGTCTGTATAATAAAATGAAAAAATAATTCAAACTGCATCGGACATAGCGAGCAAGTTGAGAAAAATGTAAATGAAAATGTTCTCTATATATGATGATATATACAATTAGGATTGTGGTTTCTATTATTGCATAAAAACTTGATTCAAGATGGTTTGAGCGTCCACAACTAAAAATGCACAATCACTTCAGAAATACATGTTTTGATTTTAAACTATAATTTATGCCCTTGTGCAGAAATGCATGCCATGCTTCACTAAAATGCATGCCCAGGTCTTAACACCCCTATAATTTGAGTGGTTCAAGTTTCTGAAGGATTCTTAGATATTTTTACACATGTCTACGTATTTATATTTTCATTTGCAATCATAAAAGTGGCTATTGTGTAAAAGAGGCAAAGTCTATGGGTAAAATCATGAAGGTGGGTAACACTTTTGTGAGAATCAGGTCTCCAAAATTTCTAGAGACCTTTTTTGGGCCAAAATAATACTTCTTTTGGCCGAAAGTCCTATTTTTTCGGTCGAAAAATGTTTTGGCCAAACATTTGAACGTCAAATCGAATGGTACCGTGACGACGGCCTTGATTTTCGTGTACAATTTTAGCCGGGCATATTTTTTTCATCCGGTAACATCTTTTCGGCCGAAAACTTACTAGCGAGACAGGTTTTTTCATTCGGTAACATTTTTTCGGCCGAAACATCTTTTGGCTGAAAGGTTTTTTCATCCAAACAAAACTTTCGGTCGAAAAATGATTTATATATTAACCACACATCGACCAGTCCATCCTTTCGAGTTGTTGATAGTCTGGTGCTGCTAGTCGCTAATGCCATTGTTGGTGTTGTTGGTGATGTTATCGTTGTTGGTGTTGTTGGTGCTGTAGTTGTTGGTGTTGTTGTCACTGTTGTCGTTGTTGGTGCTATTGGTGTTGTCGTTGTTGGTGCTATTGGTGTTGTCGTTGTTGGTGTTGTTGGTGGTGTTGTTGTCATTGTTGGTGCTTTTGGTGTTGCTGGTGTTGTTGTCATTGTTGGTGCTTTTGGTGTTGTTGGTCATTGTTATAGTTGGTGTTGTTGGTGTTGTCATTGTTGGTGTTGTTGGTGTTGTCGCTGGTGTTGTTGGTGTTGTCGCTGGTGTTGTTGGTGTTGTCGTTGGTGTTGTTGGTCGTTGTTATAGCAGGTATGTTATAGTTTTTTAAATTAGTGTAATTTAGTGTAATTAAAATTAGTGTAAATTAGTGTAATTAGGATAATTAGCCTAATTAGCTTGTTAAACAATGAATTAAGAACAATTAATTCACTATGCTTTTTAAGCACAAGGAATTAAAATTCACTGTTCTTTTAATTCACTGTGCTTTTTTAAGCATAGTGAATTAAAAGCACAATGAATTAAGCACTCTAAATTCCTATACCTAATAAGAATAAGGAAGAGATCTGATAACTCCTCTTCTGAATTTTTCTACCTAAAATAAAAAAAAAAAATAATTAATCCACTGTTTACTAGACTAAATAATCTAAACATCTACTATCTCCTAAAGCAAAACCCTACTGTTCATATTTTTACAACAAGACAGTGAATTCATTATGCTTAATTCATTGTGCTTTTAATTCATTGTACTTAAAAAGAATAGTGAATTAAGAACAGTGAATTAAGCACAATGCAACTTTCGAGGAAATTATCCCAATTCGCTAAGCTAAGTATGGTCGACAACCAAACATGTCTTCAGGCACTATTGGCGCCTTAACTTAACACAATAGACAGACTCTTTATGTTATGACCTGCCACCAGACTCTATATGCAACATGGGAGGGGTATTCGAGAAAACCTTCTGCCTCACTCAATAGTCCCCCCATCCCATAATTCTCTTGATTTGCCCCATCAAAGTATCCCTAGGCATATGTTTTTTCAATATTTGGACTAGGAACCACTGTTGGAGGTTTTTTTGTACTTGGTTTCCACACTCCCTCATAAGCATACTTGATTTGAGAAAAAAAATTGAATGGGAACACATTTCTTTATTTTGAAAGATCATATCATTCCTAGCTAGACAAAGGGCCCAAAGAACTATACAAGGAAGAGCTTTGTTAGCCTGGATAGATTTGGTCTTAAACCAAATATCTAGACAATCCACTACAATATATCCCTGCCATTTACCATTTCTGCCTACTAATTTAAGAGCTTCCTCCCATATTGATTTTGTAAAAGGACATGTTATCATCAAGTAAGGTAAGGGCTCATCATTACTTTTGTATAAGATGCATCTTCATGTCACATGCCATGCTCTCTTTTTACAATTATCCCATGTCAATATTTTGTTTGCAAGACTAGCCAAAGGAAAACTTTTTGTTTTATAGGGGATTTTATTTTCCATACAGACTTCCACCACCACTTCCGATCATTTTCCTCCTCTACCTGAAACATTGCTTTACATCCTAATTGTGTTGTGTATCTTCATGATGAGCTTTTTTTAGAACAAACAATTTCATCCTCTTCCTCTCTTAATTCGATTGCACTCTGTTTCAACTTTTGTACAGATAGAGTCCAACATTCTGCTTCCTCCCCTTGCAAGCCTATCCTATTTTATTCCTTCCAACCCTAATTCCAAATAGAAATATTGTCAGGGTCTACTGCCTTTTCCAAATAGAATAGTCTTTTAGATTAAGCGCAGTGAATTCACTGTGTTGTATATAATATACTCTTTTCTAATTCATTGTGCTTAAAAATCACAGTGAGTTCAACACAATGATTTCAAATTGTGCATTTAAATCTATTTGCCAAAGTTTGATGTAAATCTAGTGTGCATGGAAAAGAGATTGATGTATCCTTGTTTCCCAAAACCAATCGCACAAGTTAGCATCAAATACAAATTAACTATAAGTGTGCGGGTTATCAACAATCTGATTCATGCAAAGAGAAACTAGATACCATGAATATTGAAATTCTTCAAACTAGTAGAAATTTGTCATTAGAGTTTAAGAAGTGATGATTTTTAGGTGAAACATTAACCATGCATATGAAAGTGAAGGTATTAGTTCTCCATAAAACAACGAGTGTTTACCCATTCAAAATAGTGCTAGAAATGACTTAATATTAAACAAGATTAGATTATTATTTACTTCAGCTATCTACACATCTAAATATAGGAATATACCATTAGATTTCATTTAGGATAATATAGGTCATTGTCAGTGTTTCCAACTTTAATATGAATAATTTTAATTCTAAGTGCAAATATATTATACTCTAGTGTGTGTATATTATATTTATGCCAAATGATTTAAATATTTTGTGTGTTAAACCAGGGAATCAACAAACCCTTAAATACTAGCACTTGGGAAATGAAATGTTCCAACAACAAATCGAAGTTGTTCTAGGACTTAAACCATCAATTAGATTCTAGAATTTAAACCATTAATTAGGTTATAGAATTGTATCAGGTCCTAAATTACTTGAAACAACCATCAAATAGTGTGCCATGAATATGTATTTAATCTTTAGAAATATGACAAACTTTAATCATTCACAATTGTGGTCTGATCACTGTGCTTAATTCACTGTGTTGTATATAATATGCTCTTTTCTAATAACTGACAACATCATTTGGTGAGAACATCATGCTAATAATATTATACAGTACTATTATATCAGTAGTGACCAAAGGATTCAATAACAACACATCATGGACTTACTCTTCTATAAATACCCTTATAATCCCATTAGATCAGTAATCACTTGTATTACACTTAGTATATCAACAACACGTTAGATATTGGTATTGCTTCTCCTTATTCACGTAATCATCATAGTAATCATTACTAATGAATCCATGGTGTCAAATGCTTAGTAGTATAGTTGTATTCTTTGATTAAGCTCTACCTTATTTCTATAATCTTTGTACAAGAGTTAGCTAAGCTGATCTTACTAGTACCAATAAAGAGCATAGGTAGTGATACTTATTACTCATAGATAGTGTAATCATAGTAACCTAATATGGAAACTGTAACATAAGAAGATAGAGTGGATTAGTACTGACAGCTTGAACAAGCATGACCTTATACTATTACATGATAGTAAGTAATCACATATCTTTGCTTAAGCTGGTGTTATATGTAATACAATCCTATATGTTGCGTATTATTTGTATTCAATGAAGCTTGTTACTACGGAAAGCATACCCTTATTAGATTAATGGAAACAATGATAACCTAACTAATATTGTAAATACATCTACTTATCCTTGTTAGCTATATAAGTATTCCAGTAATTATGTATATGGAGTAATGAAACCACATATGATCTACAAAGCACATTGAGATTACACTAGTGGCCTTTTTCTCATAAGGATATGGGTAGTAATCACACCTTAATTAGGTGAAATACATAGGATAAGTTGTTATAAATGCTTAAATGCCTTAAAGTTGTTCTATAAATTATATTTATGTTTTTTGTTTCTATAACTTATGAACTTTCATATTCATGGATTTTCAAAGGATATCTAGATCGAGGTGAGATGTCGAGACAAGAGTCTCCAAAAAATCCTCGCAGACACTCTAGGCTATCCAATGAAGGAGTAAGAGGAACCCCTTCTTTGATTGAGACTCTGAGGATGTCGGAGGCCCATATCTCTGCAAGGCATGAAAACTTGGGAGGGGCAACTAGTAATGACCAAAGAAAATCTAGTCAAAGGAGGAGATTATCAAATGAATCCATGAATAGTTCATTGAGAGAATGTGCTCAAAATAGTGGTATGGATGCAACTTTCTTAGATAGGTTGCACATTAATACTACAACACCGGAGAATGTAGGGAATGCATCACGACAAGAAAATATGTTCAGTAATTTTTTTTGTGTGTGTGTATTTATGTTTATGTTATATATGTGTGTGTGTGTGTGTGTGTGTTTAAATTATTTTATGTTTTTTGTTTCTGTTAAATGTTGTAATTAGTTTCAAATGTGTATATGTAGAGGATGAATTTATGCAAGAGAATATAATGAAAGAGGGAGTTCTTATGATGAAGATTACAATGTTGGTGAAGAGGGTGAAGGTGGATTTAGGGGGCGTTATCAAGAAACAAAAGATTACACACCTACGTCCACATATCCCTCAAATATTGGTGATGAGTTTCCTTGGGAAGAGTATACTAAAGCGATGACCCTCGAACAATGCTCAAGTGTTAAAAGCATGCTGCAAAATGATTTGAGGTTCCTGGATATCCCTCGAGAGAGTAGACAAAGCCTGGAGATTGTTTTTCATTCATGCAAAACTTTATGGATGCATATCAAAAGATGGGGCCAACAACTGATAGTTTTATCGATTTGATGAGGAGACAAAAGTCGGAGGTGATGGGCCCCGATAAATGGGAGGTAGTAAGAAATAGAGTTTCAAAATAAAATGCAATTTCTATGTTTAATTTCAAAGAGGGGCCAAAGAGAAAGATATTGAAGGTGCAATATTTTAAGCACCCCAACATAGCAGGACACCTTTATAATAGATTTTTGGCAGCGTATGGGAAGTTTTCGTGGAATGATGAGGTTCCACATTACTTTGCTAGACTCTTTTATGCATATTTTTTCATGGGCATGCACCCTAATTATACCAACCTACCGTCTAGTTATTATGAGGCTGATAAGGACGAATATATGATTGAAAAGGGGCATACCGAAGTGCAGCATTGCAGAGGCCTCCACTACCTTTTGTATCTCATCCAACAAGGGAATTTTCCTCGAATTCATAGATGCGAGCTACATCAAATGTTGGAAAGGAGGCTAGGAATGCAATCGGGGAAAATTTAGAATCAATTCTTTATGGTGTTGATGTTGGTTTGAACCGTCAAAGAATTGAAGCCAATTCTTGTGTCAATTTTGTTTACAAATCAAATGAGGAGATAGATTCCATGTCCATAGAGGATATATGAGAGTATGCAAAATGTTTATGTAATAGTTTGAAGAAGTTAATTCAAAATGATGAACCAAACACCGGATTGGTATGTGTTACAGTTAGTAAATTTTCATGCATTTGAGGACAGTTTTCTTGTAGTTCTAGATACATATCATTATATCTTTAAAAATAATTGAGTTGTTATCGTCATTCATTGTAGTTTGGTAATTTTTTAATTGAATCTCCAATGAATAGGAGACTTGATTCGTCGATCTTAAATTTGGAAGGGTTGAATCAGGTATGTGTTTAAAAATATCCACTTTAGTTGTCCAAACTTCAAAACTTGTTGAATAATCAACATGCATGAATTTTACTTTTTTTGTATTAATGTAAACACATATTCCTATTCCGTCTCCCACTACTTGGGCATGCTTGTCCCAATTCTCATTGGGAGAGTTTGAAGAGGGTGGGATTTCACAGGTATCATTGCATGTTGAAAACAAATTTAGTTATATATGAAAATTGCAATGTCATTTAAATTATTAATTTAAAAGAAAAATGTCTTAAACAATATATAATTTATTGAATCTTAGGGTATGGTGGGTAATACCATGACTCAACCAACCATGGGAATGCTATCCTCTTCTGTGATTGATGATATTCAAGTTGGCACATCATAGGTATTACATGTTTCAAAATTTAAAACTACAATTTAATTTGTTAAAGTCATTTAAATTTAATTTTCAAATGTACAAATTTGAAATTGTTATAGGGCAATGTGGAAAAGAGAGTGTGGGAGATTGGGATTGAGGAGAATGCATACATACCTAAGAATGATGCATCTATTCAAGATGATGCTTAATTAAATGTATGTACATTACACATTAGTGAGTTTTAGTTTTTTTTTTTTATGATGGGCCTTTTATATATAAGTGTTCAATCTTGTTTGTGTTGAATAAGCATATTTGTTTTACTTTTTTCAAATTTATGTTTGATCAACTTTTTAATTAAGATTGTCCTATTCATAGAAGGGTTACTCAATTATTCTCTATATAACTTCTCAACACTTCGATCAATCATTTTGAAATATACAGAACTCCTATATAATCTTATCGTCGTCTAAAATGGTACATTCAATCTTATTTATGTTTAGATCATGATGCAAACCTAATTATGAAATTTAACATTTGATTATATGAGAAAAAAAATATAGATCTCCCACATCAAAAAGATGGAAGATTCTAAATTCACTTGGATACTGATCTTATTTAATAATATATCATGATTCAACCCGAACTATTCTAGATTTAAAAACATGATTACATGATCTTATTCATGATCTTATTTATACATGTTTAAACTTTAGATCATGTTGTAGACAATTTTGAACTTGAGCATTTGATTATTTGAGAACAAACTCTATCCCACATTAGAAAAGGGAAAGATTCCAATTTTTCTTCGATTGCATTCCTTGTCTTCCTGTCTAAGAATGGTGTAATATGGAGATGTGTTTTCTGCATACAATGAAGTGAATTCCACTATTCCATCTATTCCACTGCACAAGAGGAGATAAGTATTTTCCTTGAAGAATGGCTTAATATGGATATTTGTGAACTTTTTGCATGTACACAAGAGAATTTACAAGCACACAATTTTTCTCTTTAAAAATTTGCTAGATACAATCTTAGTTTGTTTAGATCATGTAGGCAATGTTGAAAAAACATTTGGTTATAAAAGAAAATTAAAGATTTATGCAAAGAATGGCTTAATATGGAGAGTAACTATTTTGGAAGCGACAATATTTAGAGAGAGCAATAATCTTAGATCTGTGGAACTCCAATTGGGTATGTTATTCTTGCTCACATGGTTATGTTAATCTTGATGATCTACTTGGGTATGTTATTATTTCTCATTGTTATTAATAAAGTTAAATATCTTTAAAATATTTTCTAAGAAAGTATATGCTAGTATGTCTTATTGGTTTTTCATTTTATTGTTACAATAATGTTTAAATTCTTGGTAGAAAATGAGCACATGGATTTTGGAAGATGAATCTTAGATCTATGGAACTCCGGTTGGGTATGGGTATGTTATTCTTTCTCATTGTTATTTAATAAAGTTAAATATATTTAAAATATTTTCTAATAAAGTATATGTTAATATGTGTTATTGGTTTTTTTTTTTTATTGTTACAATGATGTTTAAATTATCTGTAGAAAATGAGCACATGGATTTTGGAAGAGGAAACTTCAACAGTTTTGGTATGTCAATTTTTATTTAATCACAATTTGTTTTATTTATCTAAAATGGTATGTGTAATATTTTTTTTCTATTTTTTTTTCTTGTAAAGATATATCTCAACGATGGTTTAGAGTTGAATTTTGGAGATAAATGTTAATTGCTTCTTATTTTTTATTAGTTTTTGTTAATTTTGAGACCAACACCACTTAATGGTGATATCGTATGTAGATATTGACATGAAGATTCATCATACTTAGATTATATTATTACCCTATATAAGCCGACGGGTATGTACAGGCATGATGTTATGACATTACATTAGTGTAATGTAATTTATATATGGAAAACACTCATTACCAAGAAGTGATTGGATTCATATTGTGCATAAGAGATCATCGGTTAGTAACTCCATATTGAACACAAAATATTACCTTATTTGATTCATTACTAGTATAGAGTATTCATTATGAATATCCAATGCCATTTGAGTTAACATGTCATATGCTTTTCCTTGGGTCTTTTGTGCATGCCAAATTGGCATGCACAACATCCATATGGCTACTGTGCATTCTGGCTGCTGTGCATTCCAATTTTGCATGCACAGAAGCCCTATGGTTGTTGTGCATGCCAATTTGGCATGCACATAACTGTTGTGAATAGTTATGTGGATGCTCCAATAGTTATGTGCATGGAAAATTGGCATGCACAACAACCATGCACATAACTGTGGTTTAAAATTATTGGTAGTCATGGAAGACTAATATCATATGAACTTATATAATCTAATAATAATAATAATAATAATAATATATACTTAAATTATTACCCTATATAAGTTGATGGGTATGTACATGCATGATGTTATGACTAGACATTAGTGTAATGTAATTTATATATGGAAAGCACTCATTACTAAGCAGTGATTGGATTCATCTTATGCATAAGAGATCATGGGTTAGTAACTCCATATTGAACAAAAAAGCTTACCTTATTCAATTCATTACTAGTATAGTGTATTCACTATGAATATCCAATGCCATTTGATTTAACATGTCATATGTTTTTCCTTGGGGCTTATGTGCATACCAAATTGGCATGCACAACATCCATGCACATAATTGCGGTTTAAAAGGATTGGTAGTCATAGGAGACTAATATCATATGAAATGATATAAGCTAACTATAATAATAATAATATAAACTTATATTAGAGTATATATAGGGGCTTCCGCAGTGTAAGATATTAGATATCATTTTTGGGATTAATTGTGTAGTGTAAGTCATTAATCTATGACCCATATTCATGAGTATTAGTCTCAACTGACCAATAATTCTCATGATTTGAATAGTCCACTTAGCACTCATTGCATCGGGTGATGCTCACAGGGGTGAAGAAATGGGATTGAAGCCAACGAAATGAATCGCGTAGNCTTGAGGTGTTCAACAACCTCACGGGTCTTCTTCCTGAGTTGTTGAATTCAGTCCTGTGCCTCAGCACGTCTTTGTCTGACTTCTCAGAGTTCAGAAGTGCATCCTCAGTGCACCAGCTCTCAGAACCCTCAACATTCTATCACACCCTCCTGGTATGAAGCCTCAAAGACCTCCAACCTGAATCAAACGAACTCCTGCAGAATGCACAACTACAGTATACATTCACAACATATATATAGAACACACACAAACATGCATATAAGACAAAATAATGCAGGAAAAATTGCTTTGTTATATTAACAATGGCAAATGCCTGTATTTTACAATGGTGTTCCTCGATCTCTCTTTGGCTCTCTCATACAACCATCCTATTCTCTAGCTCGTCTCTACCAACTCAAAATGAGATCTAGAAATCTCTTTTACCTGAGGGCTCATCGAGCGCTTCCCTTCAGGTTCACCTACTCTAATAAATTACATTAAATGGTTGTCTAGTCCAGCACCTGGATCTAGATCTCAGCCGATCTGACATTAAATTCGATCCTTTCAAATGCCTGCACAAAGGCAGGGCTTCCATGGCTCACCAGCCTAGAACATTTCAATTACATTAGATTCAAATTTGAAATGAGGTTGCGTCTCCATTAAATGCGTGATTTGAACTCGCTGGCGTGGATGGCTGGCTGGCTGGATGATGTGGAGAGATGCTCCTGCATCACTCAAGCACACTTAACTGTGGAGTTTTCCCCACAATCAATCCCACATAGCTTTCTACCCCATTTGAAAAACCTTAGCAAGTATTGTGCCTTATGAACTATCCAGTTAGAGCTTCCTTCACTCTTATTATTTAAGAATAGAGGGGATTTCGCAGTGAAACATATTAGATATCATTTTTGGGATTAACTGCTTAGTGTAAGTCATTAATCTATGACCCATATCCATGAGTATTAGTCGCAACTGACCAATAATTTTCATGATTTGAATAGTCCACTTAGCACTCATTGCATCAGGTGATGCTCACAGGGGTGAAGAAATGAGATTGAAAGCAACGAAATTAATCTCATAGCATCAATCATCACTTTTAGGGCTTGCACCTGGTAACCAGGACTTCCCAGGTGGTCACCCATCCTAAGACGCCTCTGGCTCAAGCGCGCTTAACTGTGGAGTTTTCCCCACAATCAAGCCCACTTGGCTTGCTACCCCATTTGCAAAACCTTAGCAAGTATTGTGCCTTATGAACTATCCAACTAGAGCTCCCTTCACTCTTATTATTTAAGCATAGAGGGGCTTTCGCAGTGCAACATATTATATATCATTTTAGAGATTAACTGCATAGTGTAAGTCATTAATCTATGACCCATATCCATGAGTATTAGTCACAACTGACCAATAATTATCATGATTTGAATAGTCCACTTAGCACTCATTGCAGCTGGTGATGCTCACAGGGGTGAAGAAATGATATTGAAACTAGCAAAATTAATCGCATAGAATCAATCATCACTTTCGGGACTTTCACCCGGTAACCAGGACTTCCCAGGTGGTCACCCATCCCAAGACGTCTCTGGCTCAAGTGCACTTAACTGTGGAGATTTACCCACAATCAATCCCACTTAGCTTGCTACCCCATTTGAAAAACCTTAGCAAGTATTGTGCCTTATGATCTATCTAGTTAGAGCTCCCTTCAATCTTATTATTTAAGCATAGAGGGGCTTTCGCAGTGCAACATATTAGATATCATTTTCGGGATTAACTGCGTAGTGTAATTCATTAATATATGACCCATATCCATGAGTATTAGTCACAACTGACCAATAATTCTCATGAATTGGATATTCCACTTAGCACTCATTGCATCGGGTGATGCTCACAAGGGTGAAAAAATGAGATTGAAACTAGCGAAATTAATCACATAGCATCAATCATCACTTCCAGGGCTTTCACCCGGTAACCAGGACTTCCCAGGTGGTCACCCATCCCAAGACGCCTCTAGCTCAAGCACACTTAACTGTGGAGTTTTCCCCACAATCATGCCCACTTATCTTGCTACCCCATTTGCAAAACTTTAGCAAGTATTGTGCCTTATGAACTATCTAGTTAGAGCTCCCTCCACTCTTATTATTTAAGAATAGAGGGGATTTCGCATTGAAACATATTATATATCATTTTGGGGATTAACTGCATAGTGTAAGTCATTAATCTATGACCCATATGCATGAGTATTAGTTGCAACTGGCCAATAATTCTCATGATTTGAATAATCCACTTAGCACTCATTGCATCGAGTGATGCTCACAGGGGTGAAGAAATGAGATTGAAACCAATGAAGTTAATCGCATAGCATCAATCATCACTTCTGGGGCTTGCACCCGGTAACCAGGACTTCCCAGGTGGTCACCCATCTCAAGACGCCTCTGGCTCAAGTGAGCTTAACTGTGGAGTTTTCCCCACAATCAAGCCCACTTAGCTTGCTACCCCGTTTTCAAAACCTTAGCAAGTATTGTTCCTTATGAACTATCGCGTTAGAGCTCCCTTCGCTCTTATTATTTAAGCATAGAGGGGATTTCGTAGTGCAACATTTTAGATATCATTTTCGGGATTAATCGCGTAGTGTAAGTCATTAATCTATGACCCATATCGATGAGTATTAGTCGCAACTAAGCAATAATTCTCATGATTTGAATAGCCCACTTAGAAGTCATTGAATTGGGTGATGCTCATAGGGGTGAATAAATGAGATTGAAACCAACGAAATTAATCGCATAGCATCAATCATCACTTCTGGGGCTTGCACCCGGTAACCAGGACTTCCTAGGTGGTCACCCATCCCAATACACCTCTGGCTCAAGCATGCTTAGCTGTAGATTTTTCCCCATAATCAAGACCACTTAGCTTGCTGCCCCATTTGCAAAACATTATCAAGTATTGTGCCTTATGAACTATCTAGTTAGAGATCCCTTCAGTCTTATTATTTAAGCATAGAGGGGCTTTCGCAGTTTAACATATAAGATATCATTTTTGGGATTAACTGCGTAGAGTAAGTCATTAATCTATGACCCATATCCATGAGTATTAGCCGCAATTGACCAATAATTCTCATGACCAAAGAATATCTTATCTTTATACACAATTTTTACAATTACTAAATGTAACAAGGGATGCTACAAAGCCACAAGTCCCTATCTTAAATCAAGATAATTTGAGAAAAAACATAGTTATTATGTCGTAAAGATGCGTTGTTTATAGAGGAAACAAAAAACAACTACTTTTTCAATGTGAGAGGGGGGATATAGTGTTTCGGTTGACTACTTATTTGTATTCTATATACGAAGCACATGGACGTGAATAATTAGTGAAGCACATGAAAGTTAAGAATTAGCTAGGGAAGGATTTCAGTGAGGTATTGGTATTGACGGGCTAGTTAGTTTGTGTTGGGGCTCAGAAATGTCATATTTTCATCCGTCTTTCCCTTCATAATTCTTCACATTTCATCGTTTCATTAACCTTTCACGATTTCATTTCCATAAATATACTTGGGTTTCACCTTATTGTTCTCCACTTTATTCATTTTAGTATTTAAAAGGAATTTGTGATTAAATGTTCGAAAATTGACATGTTTTCATATATATCTCAAATATGTGTGAGCTTTGTAATGTGTAGGAATATGTGAAGGATTAATTCAAAGGACTTCTCAAATACTTCCTCCACCATTTCAAGATTTGAGAAGATAATTCAAGCCCATTCCAAGGAGAAGATCATGGA
>JASDQU010502049.1:57506-69760 GCA_032191745.1 Picea mariana | reverse complement strand
TGAAGTGTTGTTACAGGACAAACAAGACATAAAAGAAATCATAACAGTTTTCTGATGATAAATCTCTGCAATAAGGGAAACCTATTATGCAGGAAACTTATATAACAATTCAACCTACGAAGAAGACAAAGCTATCATTCATAAAATGAATCCACAACTGTTATGTTCTTTATCTGTTTGAAAGCAACAAGATATGTATAACAATAAGAAATTATATCACTTGAATTTGATTTAGATAACAAAATTAATACTAAACCATAAATAGAATGATATACAAAACTTGGAACAAAGTGTCGATATATTGAAAAGCAAAAGCCACGACAAAACATCAATTCTGCTCCAGTTTGAATCAGAATTACATATCCTTGTTCTCCCACAACTGAGGATGCCAGATTATTACAAAATCATAGGTTTATATAGGTTTCTCACAAGGTAAAACATCCTTGTGAATAACAACAAATTGTTTTACAAAATCTGGGGAAATATCCCAAAATCTCCTAAACTAAGGAAACAAAATGCAAGTAAAATCTGTAGATCATCTCCTAACTGCTCATGATATCTATTGCCAATTCGAATTTTCCTGCAATAGAACACAAAGATCAAATATGAAGGATGTTTTATTAGAAAAACAATAAAAAATTGACTTTACAGACTCAGCTACAGAATCATCTGATTCTGTAGCTAGTCAAAAATAGCTAACAGATCTAGATATAATCAAATAGAATCAAATCCAAAACTAATTACTAATTATTCAATTATTTTTTAAATTAAACCAAATAAAAAAGAATGTAAATCGGGACAGAGTAAGAATACTCTATTTTTCCAATTAACATAAAATCGAATCAAATCTCAACAAGACTGTTTCATAAATGCAATCAATGGTAAACCAAATCGTATGAAATACAAACAATCATTATTGATTTGCATATCGTTCAATCCATAGCCAATATAGAAAACTGTCACGATTTCATGCATAACTGTATCCATAGAATCCAACCATGGATTTCGTTTGCTGAGTTTCAAACAATTCACAGGTATAGTCGTAATTATCATTGACCAATTATAATCATAACAGCAGATTGATATCATTCAATTAAAAGCACAATATGTAAATAGCATCCTTTGTAATCGGATGAAATCAAACTCTATGAATATCAACTCAAAAATCTTCATGTTTGATCACCACACAGTCAACAAACAGAGGCGCGATAAAATCGATATGGTTCATAAAGTGGGCAGTAACCAATACGAATCTTTACTGAGCTCATTATTGAGCTAATTATAGAAGTGAAATCGAAACTTTGAACATAATCCAATTCGAACAATAACGAGAATCGAATATGTTGCAATTGGTTATGTATCAACAGAAAAGTATTCGATTTGGTTGAAAGACAAAAATAGCTAACCGATTCATCAATCATTTTTACCCATAACTAATTCAAATCATACCATTGACTGTATTCGAAAATTGAAATACCAACAACAATCTATTTTTAAAAATATAACAACTTGTCTTATTAACAGGGCATCAAACTAAATTTGGACAGTCATATCTATTCAATGATCTATTAAATTAAAACTAAATCCAATCGAATCTTAAAATATAACAAAAATGATTCATCAAAACCAAAATTATATACAACGAAGCATGCTTATGTAACAGAGCAGGTGAAATATATACACAGAGTGTAAAATGAATGAGCGAAAATTATACCATCACAGATGCTGAGACTATGTCAATTTTGAATTGAGAATCGTTGTAGAAGACTCGACATTTTTGAACAGGATCGAACCCGTAGTTCATTGCTTCTTGTCGTTGGGTTGTTCTTTTGCATTCTGACCAGTGAGCTTTTCCACTTGGTTTTCCAAATCGTGAATTTTGGATTGCAATTTTGGGACATCCAAGTAGTATCTCTCCAACCACAACCTGCACTGATCGCAAGGTGGAGCAATAGTTTGAACAAAAGGGGGTTTTGATGATTCCCCGAGGGTTTCATGGAGTGGTTCAATACCAGGAAATTCAGGATTATCCCACAGACAAGGAGTAAGTTCTTGACGAAATCATAAGGAGGTTTTCCACACAAGCCCTCGGAGTAAGGATACTCTTCGGCGAGAAATCATTCAATGTCTGAATCAGAGTCCTTGCTGACCACAATAGGCTATGATTTGGTAGGGGGCTTAGATTTATTCCTCGCCATGCGAGATATCAACCTTGCATTTTTCTTGCCTTTAGTGTTAGCACCAGTTTTCGTTCTAGTCTTTTTGGTTGTAGGCTTAGCAACTTCGGTCTGTTTAGTCACAGCCATAGGCGAATTCGTAGGTGACTCGGGCTTAGGTTTGGGTAACAAAACACTATAAGGCATAGGGGTAGGTTTTCTTTCGGTCACCATGGGCTTATCCACCTGTGGAGGGTTAGGCTCTTCAAAGCCATTCCGGCTGAGAAAATCATGCCAAGAATCACGACGTAACCCCAATTCATGAACCAAAATCATTTTAATCAACCCCACATGGAAGAGGCTAGTGTCAGCCTAGTTACGCTTGTATCGTTTAGCCATTTTGAACAAACTTCGGTGCATATAGTGAGGCATACTTAGTTCGAAACCCATAAAAACCATTAATAAACGCAGTTGAAACAAGAAAATGAACCCGTACCTGCCTTCACAAGTAACGAATTGCTTGATAATCATCAAGAGATCATACCAGCGGGGTTTCAACATCTTTGCAGGCAAACCTCTGTCGCATGAGTTCACTGTGCGAGATTGGAACAGTAATGTCCATGGGACATCATCTACCTTGCAACTTTTCGACCATTTTTGTCCCTTGACAGGCAGGCTGGTTGCCAAGCTGGGAAACTGTTCAGTGATTTCAAGCTGGACATCTCCAACTTTGGCTCGGCAGCCATCGAACGATAACGCAAATTGCCGAGCCACAGTGAAGTTATAACCATCAAACTTCCTTATGAAAGCGAGCCACCCGTGATTTTCCAGGTCGCTATATGCACCATCAAACGTCAACAGTGCTTGGCACCCGTTGGGCTCGTCCCTTACGACAGGAGCCATGGCTTCTGTACATGGTAGGGTTTGAACTGAACTAAACAATGCACAGAGTCAAAAACGATAGGGTTTGACAGCTTCAGTGCTCGAAGAGACCGGGATTAACTGCATGCGTGCGAAGGTGGTGGGATTACCACTGCCCCGCATTGTATTAATGACTGAGTACAGTGTTGTTATAATCATAATCATTTATACCATGCGTATCGGCCAACAAATAGGTGTATCATTATATTAACGTGCCATTCATTCGAAACAGAACCAACACCATACGTTATACTCATGTGCCAAGTGTACAGTTCAATCCAACACCATATCCAACATTAACTAACGATCCATCGTGTCAATTAAATCATGCCAATACATAGTTTGAAACTATTGATCGCTCAATGCAATATCAACTCATAAAACAATATATCCAACATCGATTTAAAATTGAAATCCATAATGATTAATCAATGCACCTTCAAACCATTGCTATTTCTCAAATTGACCTTATAAACTTACCAATGCATTCGTTTGTGCAATCAAATGTTTACATTCCAAAGTTTTTAGAACATTGCAATCCAAAATTTCTCATATAATAAATGAGTCGAGAGCTCATATCAATAAGAATAAAAGCATATAAGACCAAATACATCATAACCTTTATAAGATCAGAATAAAAACAGTAAATCTTCATGCTCAAAGGCTTAGTAATCAAACAAATCCAAATGCGCAATCAAGGTAAGGGTATGCTAAAGGACACAAGTTTGAAAAATCTTTTGCAATCATGTGATAAACCAATGGTCAAGTGTCTTTTGGAGAAATCAATAAAAGACGACTACAGTCCAAACGATGAAAAAGGTATTTTCACACTTTCAGTTGTGAAAATCAAATCGAAACCAAATTGTGATTGTCGCAAAAATGAAACAAATGTATAGAAGCACAATGCGACGATGATTTGTCATTAACGAGACAAGGGGTGTAGGCAGCATTTTTTAAGAGCAATTAAAAAAATGAACTGGCTGCCAACACTCCCCTAATTAATTGTCGCCCAGTTCAAATCTAAACCTAAATTAAAACATCTCTAAGATAAAAGTTTGACAAGACCTAAGAAAAGATCCTACAAAAATAAACATAAGGGCGTAAACTAAAACCCTCCTAGGTGTTAATTAAAGTCTTCTTAAAATTAAAGGGGGAAAACTAATGAGGGAGATAAATTAAGTAAAACCCATGGCTTATAAATTATAAAGAAGAATTAAAATTATTAAAGTGTGGGAGTATAAAAATTAGGATTTTAGAAATACAATGAAAGGTTTAATGAGTGCTTTTATCTTTTTGGGTTTTAAAAAAATATATATATATATATATAAAATTAAAAAAAAATAAAAAAAAAATTAAATGAATGGACCAATTAATAGAAATAAGGAAACTTGTATTAAAGGAAACTTAATAATGGAAAGTAGGAGACATAGGGTAAAAAGCGAAAAGGAATCAGCATTTAAGGAGTTACTAAAAATCAGAAACTTCATTTTAGGAAAGTTATTAAAAGCATGAGAGGGGATCTAGGAACCCTAGGAGTAATTTTAGGAGCGACTTTAGGGGGGGTGAGGGAAATGAGTCGTTTATTTAAATTAAAGAAATTAATTTGGAGAAACATGGGGGATGAGTGACACTTGGACGACAGAGAATTATTAGAGGATTGTCATTAAAAATTTAATTTATAATGATTTAGGAAAGTAGGTGGGTCTCAAATTTCTATAAAAGAAGGGGAAATTGGAGGAAGAAAGGGGGGAATGGTGAGCGTAACGTTACGCTGCCAGATTGAGGCTTGACTATTTTCTTGTGAAGAGTTGGGAAATTCCCAGCTGTGTTGGAGTGGTAGCTCAGCCTTGGAGGCGAGATGAGAAGCTAGTCTTATCTCTGGATCTTGCGTGGCCCCTTTGCGACTCGGGGGGCTAAGGGGGAAGCAGAGTACCCCTAGTGATTGGCTGGAAGGTACCAGTGAGGTCTCTCCAGTCGGCGAGCGATAACGGCATGGAGCGTGGGACACGGCACGGAGCGCGGGACGACCTCCGAAGTAGGCAAAAGGCAACGGTATGATTTTTAATTCTGGTAAAATAGAATGTAATTGGATATATGGCTAGATCGGCAGGGGTTAAGTTGGTAAACTGATGTTAGCATTATGATTGAATTTTTTTATAGTCTGGTTGTATGGTTGATGCTAGAATTCAGTGTCCTTCCTTGGATCTATGCCTTCTCCCACCATGCCTTACATTTTTATCATTGTCTGCGATTGACCCCTGCGATTGGTGTTAACCCTGGCACTTGCGGCTTCTCGTCTCTGCAATTTTATATTGAATCCAAACACTTGGTCTGGTCCTTGACCGTGTTTGGTCTTGTAGTTGCTACCGTGGCAACATAGTGTTTCTCTGCGTTTGGTCATCTCCAACGTTTTTCCTTTTATTTAAAATCTCTGTGTTTTATAGCGAGATTCTCTTTGTTTTTATTTCAGGTTAAGATAAAACTATGTCTATGCGCTTCCGTTAGGTTATTAACTTAGCAGACCCATTCTGGACTGTCATCAACTCAACGCTTTGGGAGGTTAAACTCTGCCTTTCTGTGGGCGTTATGTTTCCTTACGATCTGGTGTATTGAATGTTGGGTTTGTGCTTCATGGCGATGGATGGAGGAAGCTCCCCATTGGTCTTTCGCTCAACCACTGCGTTTTTTTTAATCTATTTCGATTTTCCTAGCTAGTCGAGAAGGATTCCCACTAGCCTCATCCACCCTTCTTGCGGTTTATGTCATACCTTTCTGCCATCCTGGTGTTGTAACGCGCTGAAGCTACCCCTCGGGTTCGCGTCCTGATTTTTGACCTTTTTTTTTCCTTCTGCGTTGCGGTTTCACACAACCTGTTGATTGCTCAAGTTACCTATGTGTCTGGTGGATTATCTCAGCGAATGTTGGTCGAAATTTCCTCTGCTGCGTGGTAGAATTCCTGTAGGGGACCGAAATCCTTTACCTTCACGCCGGATACCCACGTATTTCCATTTTCCTCCTTTCTATTTACTGACTTCACTGACAAATCTTGCCACCTACTGTTACTCAAATGATAATGTCACATGCCATTATAGATTGCAAAATTAAAATGAAGGTTAAATGCAGCTACAGACCTACGTTTTCATTTCCCATTGTAATCACATGCATGGATACCCTGATATATGGCCAGGTTGTCGTTACTAAATGGTAGTATCTTTTTAAGCTTTAATGTCACCAAGTAACTCTCATCCTTTTGAAAAAAGGGGATTTGGCGAGAATCGATTTTCCACTAGGAAATGTGCCACAACACTTTTGTTTTGGTTCGAACGATTACCCTCAAGCCCTCGACCTCCTTCTTATTATAGCATTTCCCTTGTGCATGTAATTATGATGTTAATTCCTTATAGCGATTTTTAATTATTGTCAAATTGGGTCCTTTCTAATTTTGTTAATTTAAGTTTGATCGATTTAAATATTGTTGGGTTACGTATTGTCTTTTTAATCATGATGTCATATGGATATTTAAACCTGAAGTTAATTATAGATATGATGTGGTTGTATTGAGTATGTGGTTTAGGAATGCCACAACTCAGTTTGGCTTATCAGTTATTGCTGTGAGATTATATTACATTTCAAGCACACCAAACTTTGTGCAAAAGTTTTTATGCTAAGGTTTCAAAATTCATTAAATAACTTGTATATGGTTGGGATTTACACATCACATGCCCTCTACTTACTTCATGTTTCAGTGGTTTCCATTATCTCTCTTTATTCTTCTTCGTTTACTCTTGTAGTAGTGTAATCATTTTTACCAATGGTCTTTTTCTAGATGGTTACAATAAGCAAATAAGATTTAAAGTCATATCACTTGATCTTATTTCAACAAGAATCCTTGAAAACAATCTAGTTAATATAATCCTTATTCTTCTTCATTACTCTTGTAGTATGGTGATCATTTTACCCATGATCTTTTTCTAGATGTGTACACTAATCAATTAAAATGGAAGTCATTGTCTGTCAACTTGAAGGGTATTTTAGAATATAAAGGTAAGGATAGGGTTTATTGTTAAGGAGATTGTAATTGGTGTTAGCTAGGTGTAAAGGTTTTGTTTAGGTAAGGTTGTTACTGCAACACGTAAGGGAATGTCATTAAATAGTGGTTCATACGTTTGTAATTGGAACATATTGTCGAATATGAATTTGTATTGTACTTGCCACATAAACAAATTGCCATGTTAGAGTTGATATCATTGACAGGTATGATCATTGTTTTTATTGCAATGTTATTGTATTTAGAAATGGAATAATATGGTTATCTTAGTGTGACGTTAGTGTAAACTATTGTTATTGATAAAACATATATGGTGGAATGTCCTGGATTTACATACAATAAATTACTTGGGATTAGTAATTTGAGGGGTTGTGGTTCGTTTAAGCAATGTTAAACTTGGGGTGTTCGTTGTCAGAGTCCTTCTTGTCGTGCGCCTTCCGTGAAGGACGTAGTCATCCTTCTTGTCTATGTTGTACTTGATAGTATTCAGTTGGTTGCTTGGTCAGTTGTTTCGGGTGGGATATAGACACCTCTTGTCGCCTTAGTGTATATGTCTCTGTGAGTGATTTTCCTGTGTAAAGAATCCAGTTTCGTATCAAGAGTCTCGGGCCCTTTAAAGGCAAGGTTTCCACTCTTGCGACACATTGGACGGAGATTACTAGTTTCTACCTGAGCAGTCGGCCAGGATCCTGTCTAATCTTCTTTCGAGAAGACATAGGACTAAAAGCCCTTCTTTTCTGTGCAGAAATAGTAAACTCTACTGTTGGATTCTTCCATCTGTGACTGTACTGTACTGAACACCTGGTGTCGTTCCCTTCATACAGCTGCTAGTTGTACGCCTTATGTCTAGGGGAATTTATTTCTTGTTGCCACTGTGATATGTCGGGGTCATCTTGTTGTGTTCTCATTGCTTGCGTCTTGTTCTAGGTTGGGTTACTAGTTTCTGCCTGAGCAGTCGGCCAGGAGCCTGTCTAATCTTCTTTCGAGAAGACATAGGACTAAACGCCCTGCTTTCCTATGTATAAATAGTAACCCTAACACCATGGATTCTTCCCTCTGTGTTCTTACTGTGCACCCCCAGTATGTCTTAATGTTTTTGCTATGCGCCATCTGCCTATGGTCGTATATTGTTGCAGTCACTCATTGCGTTCCTTCAGTCTTCTTGTGCTGAACTTTGTGGTTGTGTCTTGCTGGTTTTTGAGTGGCGAGGTAGAGTCAAGTGTGTTGTTACTTCTACATGCGCGCACACACCTTATCAAAAAATAAAAATAAAAAAAATTGCACCTGCTTTCAGAGTTGGTGTCGTAACGAGCAGGTTGTCATTCCATCGTTTTTATTTTCTTCTGCCATGAATGGTTTCTTGGGCGTGTGAGAGAGATTTTCTTCAAGAGAAACAAGATCGATACCCAACTTGCTATACTCGAACCTCGTCAGGGACATGCACTAAAAAATGATCAAGTGCAACCTGCTTTGATACCACTGATCCAGATTATTTTCGGCATGAAATGAGAGCGGAGATATAATAAATAAATGCATAGAGATATCACAGATATCCAATAATATAACATAAATATATCAAATATACAGTAATACACGATTTCTATTAATGAAACAAATGTACAGAAACTATAAAAATATAGAGTGAAAGACTCGCTAGAATGGTGTTAGCTTATCTCTGAGAAGAGATGTGACAGCTACTCACATTCACAAGAAGTTGATTACAATGAGGATCTAAAAGAATTTTAACAATAAACCAAAATTCCAAAAACCCTAGACATCCAAAAACCTGACCCTAGGAGATGAAGCGCCAAAAGTTATGTGGGCCCCATTTGGGTAAGTTAGTACATCAACTTCCCGGGGTCGTAACTTTTTCATATGATATTTGTTTTAGCGTATGATATCCCATTGGAAAGGTATCGTCGAGGAGATTCATTTTGGGGTCTCAATCATGCCTTCGACTATCTTTGAGAAGCTCGATCTCGAAAAAACTTCATTTGGTCCCTCAAAATGGCCCCAGAAGTTAAAACTGCTAAAAATAGTAAATTGACAAATTTGCCAGAAAACTGTTTGGGCCAGTTGGAAAAGTTGGGTGGCCACCGATATCCACTTGGATCATGGATGTTGGTTTGTTTTCAAAGGCTAGTGGGTGACATATCTCTATAATGAATGCAGGTCATTCCACAAAGAATATTTGAGTGTCGACCATCACGTAAAGGATGTGAGTGTTGATCGTACCACAAAGACTATGATTGTTACCATCACACAAAGGATGTGAGTGAATAATATGAGTACTGAATATTATTTTTAAAAGCTTGGAGGGAATTTTTTGCACCATTGTATGTACATAAATTTTCTCCGCAGCTCCTTGCCAAATAGGAAACATGAAATGAAGAATTCTTATCTACACTATATATATTTGCAAGAGTATAAAAATGGAAAATAATCTAAGGAAGGAATGGAGCTATGGTTCTCTTCAAATTCATATCTCGGCCAACTTTACCCATTCAAAATATTGTGAGTGGAATGCAGAGATGATTTTAGGGGCTAAATTTAGTTCATGGGCTAATTTTCCATGGTTTTTCCCAAAAAATGATTTGTCATTCTAAAAATGATTTGCCTAAATTCTATATAATACAATTATTTTACCTGAAAAATCGCCAAAATTTTATGCAAACTATATAAATCCTTAGAAATTTGAATGTTTTTACAAAAATATCCCTAAACATTTTATTGTTGGAATATGAAAGATTAGTAAGATTCGCCAAGGTTTCTACATTTTAAAATAAATTTCCATCCTTAAAATCATCCTTGGTGGAATGTTTTTTTTTTGTTTGTTAATTGCGTCGGATCTGTTGGTTGCGGGATTAACCTATGGATTGAGAAACCGCGACTCAGGGGCATCTAACCCGTCAAAATCACCTGGGGATTGCACCCGTCCTAAGCCAGACCAACCCTTAACATGGTTGGATTTTTTTGTCCCTGCAGGTTTCGAACCGGTGACTTTAACAACACAGAGCAGCTTAACAACACACTCTGTCACTGACTGTCCTACACCTCGGGGACTATCCTTGGTGGAATGTTAGCTAAATATTTATTTAACATTTAAAATCCAAAAAGATGACACTAGGCTAATTTTAGGTATGCATTTAAAGTTTGCAAACCACATGGACTACTTTCATAATTAAAATTACATTTTAAAATTTTGATGGGATACATAGAATGTGATTTCATCATTTTCAACTAGATTTCTCTACATCCTTTATGCTCTACAATGCATAACTAAATTTAGGGAACCAAAGAAATGGAATTGGATTCCCTTGTTGTTATTATGTGGTAGCTGTTGGATTACTGAGAGGGGGGGTGAATCAATAATAGCGTAATTATAATCCTTTTTCTTCAAATGTTATATCAATGTAGAATTATTATCCAATAATGAGCAGTAAGAAATAAACAATCACACACATACACAGTACACCCATGTTTTACATGGAAACCCAAATCGGTAGAAAACCACATAATGTTTTTTCTTATATGTATTGAAGAATTACATTCATTGGAAGCACCAACTTCCTTTGTTTTCTAGCTGCAACTAGAAGAAGGCTCAAACCCCCTATTTTCTCAGGCTACAACCTGAGGGAAGCTCCAACTCCCCAATTCTTTGGCTACAACCAGAAGGATGCTACAACCCCCAATGTTCTCTGGATACAACCGGACGGTGGCTATAACCACTTGTCCTTGCCTCGTCCTGCCACCCTAAAGTAGAAGTAGAATGATGGAACCACTGTCACACTATCACTATGAGATATATCGTTGTAAACCTATACCAATAAATCTTAACCATGCATCAACCTGTACCTCAACCTGTACCATAAACAAGTGCATCAACCATGCACCAAACTGTAATCAACCTGTACCATAAACAAGTGCATCCAATCATGTACAAAGTATGTACCAATCATGTGTCAACTACTCATCAACTATGACTCATCAATATGTACCAACGTCATCAACTATACACCTCATGTATGTGTGCCAACTCATCAACTACTTTTCTCAACCATGTACTCAACATGTACCACAACCGAAATCCCTCATCAGTTTCATCATCCAAATCTGATTTGTAGCTCTATAATAGACCTGGTGTATATGATCACTTTCCTACAAACCTTCCTTAACTTTAAAAACAAGAGACTAGCATTTTCATCAAACTTTTCTTTAGTCTCACATGCCTAGTTTTGGATTAGTCAACAACCCTAACTTGAATTAATCATAACTTTGAACCTGTAATGTTAAAGATCTAAAACTGATACACAATTTTCTTCAGTGTGTTTTATGCAATTCCTCCAAGTGTCACTACTTGGAACCTCTCAGAAAAGGAGTTATAGCAAAAATGGCATACCTTGCTGAATTATGGATATTCTAGAGAGCGACCTTGTAGAGCGTGCCCCGAACAAAATATTTGATGAAATGATTTGAAAATGTTATAAAGAATACTACAGACTATACCCTAACCAACACATTTGGTATCACTAAGTTTGGATATGTTATGAAGAAGTTATGACATTTTTACCCGAAAAACTTGATTTTGACTAGTTTCAGAAATGGCCACAAACCCTATTTTCCACATAGTGTAAATCCCAAAATACAACGAGCCACAAGCTGAATTTTTAACCACATATACTTGGATATGTTTTCTCACTTGCATAGAAATTTCAGGATATGAATAATTATAGAAACAAAGTTATAGCGAAAATGGTGAGATGACCTGTAAATAACATACCTTAGAAAGCACCATCAAAAGAATTTGTCCTTCCTTGCATTTCGGCCTTCTTTTCTTCACTTTCCTCAGAATTTCGGCTTAGATATAATTTTTTTACCTTAGAAACCTATAGATATTCAATATTCTCAAGTGTGATTCAAATGAGAGATCCTTGCCTCTTATTTATACTCTCCGAGTAGCTTCCTTAAAAACATCTTCTAGGTCACTTGGCCCACTTTCCTTATTTTAGGGTTGGGTCCACTTCTAATTTCTCCATTAAATTTATTATTGAAATAATTTATTTTGTATTCACATTGAATTATAATACACTCATCACTTCACTTTATTATTTATCTTTTAAAATCTCTTA
>JASDQU010502049.1:42472-57486 GCA_032191745.1 Picea mariana | reverse complement strand
AGTAGCTTCCTTAAAAACATCTTCTAGGTCACTTGGCCCACTTTCCTTATTTTAGGGTTGGGTCCACTTCTAATTTCTCCATTAAATTTATTATTGAAATAATTTATTTTGTATTCACATTGAATTATAATACACTCATCACTTCACTTTATTATTTATCTTTTAAAATCTCTTAAACCTCTTTGACTACTTTGACCTTTTGGGGCTTCTAGATGACATGTGAGGGTCCTCCAACTTCGTAAGGCCATAACTCTCAAACCGTTAGGAGTTATGTGACGTTATACATACCACTCGAAATGGCATGACATGTACTATCCATATAGAATAGTATTATCTAAAAATATATCATAACTCATACCGTTACCCATCAAACAAACTTGGGTCCATTACCCAAACCTGGGGTCTCCAACTTCTCATGGCCATAACTCTCTAACCGTAAGGAATTATGTGGTGTTCCACATACCACCAGAAATGACATGACAAGCACTATCCATCTAGGATATTTTCCCTAACAAATTCACTTTCCTTCATCTCATTATTACACAATTAAGCATGGGTTCTCTTACTCCACAAAGCGTCTTCCCGTGAGGGCTTTCACCAGAAGGGGACCACTTTGGAGTTCATCCATATTTACTTCTTATCAACCATGACAAAAAAATAATGAGTAATATTTATATCAAACAATATTGGGTCCATTACCCAAACCTTTGTGCTACGGGGCTTTCTTTAAGGGTTGACATCAATGACAACCAACCTTAATCAAGAGTACTATGGCATTATTGATCATAGTAGGAAAATTTTTATGTTCAAAATGGATCATAATATGAAAAATGAACATAACATTTTAACACTTTCATAACTAAAGAATCGTTACATTTATGTTAGAAAATTCTAGATTGCTTAATGTGAATGAGAAAGAAGAATTGATGATGTTAGTCTACCAAGCATTATTAGTTGACCTTAAAATATTTTTTATCTGTAGACTTTATATTAATAGAGTAACATTACTTCAATATAATTATAGTGCATAATACTTATATCTAGTAACCATTACTTCAATATAATTATACTGAACCTTAACTTTGTTCTAATATTTCACTTTGATGGTGCATCCAAGAATTTCCTAATTTTTAGTTGCAATCATTTGTTTAGATATTTTCAATGGTCTCTATTATTTCATAAATTGATTTTTCATTTTACTTATAAAATACTTTTAGCAAATATGTATTTGATTTTTCAATTTTTGCTCAGGTTCTATATAAATCAGTTTCTTATTTTCCTCTTATATTGTCAAGATCATCCCAAGACTAATATATCTTTCTACTTTTATAATATTGTAAGTTATTTGAACATTAATCGTTGACCTTCCCATGAAGTTATTGAAATATTTCCAAGCATTGATCATAATCCATTCTCACATGAATCAAAAGATTAATATCACATTCAAATTTATTATGGTTTCCGTAATCATTTTAATTAGAGAAAGTCTTTTTATACTTAAAATATTTTAATTTATGGAACATTATTGGTCTACCTTAAAATATAATTACATTAAAACAATCGACTAACCATATGTGGATCAATAAAAGTATTACATTAAAAAACTTAACTTAACTTACGTAAAAAAAGTTATAAATAGCTATGACACGGGGTTGGATAATTTGTTTTGAATCAAGCATTTTTGGCGATTTCATTGTTGAACAAAGAATTTTTGTTTAATCAAGCGTTTCTATGATTTCATTGCCGAATAATTCTAGCGTTTCTGTGATTTCATTGCCGAATAATTCTAGTGTTTCTGTGATTTCATTGCTAAATAGTTTCTAGCATTTCTGTGATTTCATTGTTGAACAGTTCAGCTTTTTATTATTTCACTATTCAACAATTTCCATTATTTTAATGGCCAACTTACCTTATCTTTGCAAAGTGATAGTTTTCATTATTGTGGTGGCAGTGTTAATGATCATGGGGGAAACCTCATATTTTAGAACCATGAACCAGTAGAATCATCTATTAACCGTTGCGGCGACCTCCAAAATTGATGGGTTCAATAAAGAAAGAGTCATGTCCATGAACCAGCTGAAACCCTCTCAGATATTAACCACGTCTGTTTCAAAATTTAATAAACTGAGGAATTTTAAGAAAGGAGATACACATTGAAATATCAAGGAGTTGAAAAAAATTCTAGCAACATGTGAATATCTCTAGCGTCTCGGCGAACACCGACCCACAACCCTGTTTGACGATCGCCTAAAGGAAACCCTCCATCTTTACAAGAGAAATTTCAATCTTTTTATGACTGGAGTTTTATATATAACTACCTTAAACACTCTGCAGATCTCCAGATGTGGGAGAACTACCTTGGACACTTTGCAAATCTCCAGATGTGGGAGGAATAAGAAGACATGCCATCAACGGTTTGTCACAAAATTTCAGGCACTAGAAAAACTTCAAGAAGGGGGATGAGCACCATCGTATCAAATCATTTGAAGGGAATTTTGACAAAGTTAGGATATCTTCTGTGTCTTGACCAAAACCACAGGCCACCTGCAGCTCTGCTCGACGATCTCCTGGAGGCAACCCTTCGTGTTTACCAACGTAAACTCAATGTTTCTGTGACAGGATTTTTAGACACAACCATGTTGGACATTCTACGAGTTCCCAGGTGTCGAAGGAATGAAGTTAAAATTGGATCCATTCACATACTCCTCCCCAAACAAGAAACAATAATACCTAGTTACGATGGAAGCCCATTGCCTCCACAACTCCTCCCACGTGATGGAAGCCCATTACCTTCACAGTTGGAGCCCCTAGAATATAAGTTCATCATAAACAAAAAAATAATGAGCACAGTAAATCTTCCCTTGGAATATAAGTTCATCAGGAACAAAATCTGGCTGAGCACAATAAATCTGACCTACTCTTTCTCCAGTTTCATCGATTTGTTCATCCTGTCCAGGAGCGACATTAAGACTGCAGTGGCTTCCACCTTCCAGAAGTGGGTCGTTGTAATTCACTTGGATTTCCAGGAGATAGATGACTTTGAAATGGTGAATATAAAGATCAAGTTCATGGCTAGAGACCACTCAGACATATGGCCCTTCGACGACCTTCTTAGCATAGTGACACATCTGTTTCCATCGGAGGACGAATGATTTCACCTAGACAGCATCAAGGTTTGGACGATGGACATGAAAATTATGGATGATAAGTCCGCAGTTGATCTTGAGAGTGTAGCGCTTCATGATATCAAGAATTTGATAGGTTTGGACCATTCCACAGTCTGTTGCTCCATTATGTTTAGTCATCTTTCTCTTAGAAAAGTAAAGAATTAGTTTACCTGTGATGATATCGAGGGCACCATGGCTCTCTATGGTTCTTGCACTTCCAAACAACACTATGATATTCCACACCTTAGACCCGATGGAAAATTCAGGTGGCATCTGGGATGCTAGCAACATTACAATGAAAACCTTTCTCCTGAAGATTATTCAGTGGCATCTAGAATGCGAGAAGCTTTGCAATGAAAACCTTACATAGAGAAATAGCAGGGAATAAATGTTGACTAGTGGTAGGGGCATAAATGAAAATCACCAACAACAAATCAAGGTTATGCAACTACATCTATCCAATTTCTTGTTGGTGGTTTCTAGCATGTAGAATTGGAAAACCATAAATGGTTTATGGTTTTTTATGCCTATTTATTTTATGCTAGGGTTGGAGGTGTTATCACCTATTTTGTTCTGCTGAGTCTCATCTCTCATGTCTTAGTTTCTATATTTCAAAATTTTTGTATAATCTATAAATCCTAATCATTAGTTTGATTAAGGGTTCAAAATATTATTAGGGGGTCAAATTAGTATTATGCTGATAGAAATGAGGGATACTTAGCCTTGTAAAAAGGGGATAGAGGAAATTATACACATGTTTGTATGATTGTTTGATGACATCATTAGCTTTAAATATTTTCATTTGAGCTATATGTCATATCATGATTTATGCTTCATGATTACCCAAGTTAGTAAGTTGTTGATTCAAGTCAAATCTGTCTAAAAATGTGAAAGAACAAATCTTGCTAAGCGCTACAGGAACTTCCACGTGTCCCTAATTGTGATCATTTCGAGCACCATTGGGAGACTTGGAAGTCGTGAATTGTCCTACAAGGATGAATGAAGATTCAAAATAGTTATAAATTACCAAATAGACAATCGCAGCATGCGAAGGTGGGGTCTTTTCATCTATATGTGTCTATTGTCCAAGATGTCACGTGGATGAGGTTTTTTTCAAATCAGTTCCTTTAAACTCTGGCGCATTATTCGTTACTACTGCAGCTGGTCAATTTTAATTTTCATCCACAGAGCCAAAATATCCCCTATCTTTATTATTGCACAGCAGACACATACCTTTTCTACAGTAAAGAGTCTATCTTTCTAGTTGTGACAGTTAATAAGGGAGGTCTAACAGTAAATAAAAAGACTCCTATAGAAAAAGACAAAGTTGCTACAAGAAAATAGGGTAAAAAGAATAAGAAAGACAATCATATATGAAGGATATAAGTCCATGAGAATGAAAAATCATTCTCAATACTAGAAGACCAGAAGGAATAGTTTGGATTTGTTGGAAGAAGCAGTTACATCAGTGTTTCAAGGAGATCTTTCAGCTTAAGAATTCCACCTCCAATACAAATCCTAAACTATGACTAAAAATGATGGATAATTAAAGAAACCTTTTTTGTTTCTTGTATTTAAGGTGTTGTTCCTCTTTTTGTTACAATAAGTTGTAACCTGGGCAATAAAAGGAGTTGAAAACGAGAAAAACTAGGTTTTTGTATGTCACTAGAGGAAGCTCTCGCAACTCTCCACACAGAAAACAATGGATTTTCTAGAAATGATTGTTTTTGCAGTCAATTTCAAACTCATACTCTGACCATATGGAGAGGTATTTTGAAAAACTAAAAGTTGTTTTTCTCAAGAACAAACTCATCTCAAAAAATCTCCCTGATTTTTTACACAGGTGTCATTTTTTGGGAGATACAAGTAGATCTTTACAACTCATTTTTTAGATTTGAAAATACAAGAATTTTCCTGTTTTAGTCATCTTCTTTGGGAATAGATTACGAGTCTATGGAAACGTATTTTGAAAAACGGAAAGACAATTTTCTCAAGAACAAGATCATATACAAAAACCTCCCTCATTTTTTACACAAGTGTCATGGTTTGGTAGATACAAGTAGATCTTTACAGCTCATTTTTCAGTAATTTTCCATATGTTATGAAATGGGACAATTATCCATTAGTTATTTTCCACACGTGCCAAGATGAGGTATCAAGTAAGGAAGACACATGGATGTTCAAGGAGGATATTGTTTCTAAATATCCTCAAATATTTGATTTGATTTGAATATATTTAATGCTTTAAATGTCAAACCCCAAATTTTAGGTATGGGACTGATTTTCCATATTTTTTGTAATCTTGTTGATATGACTAAGTGAAAATTAGACCCTAGGAGGTATCATGTATGTCTATATTGAGTTGATCAGATCCAATATTTGAGGATCTAGTTGTTATATCATAGATCTATAAATCTCATGGAAAATCATATTTAAGGGGAGAGAGGATTCAGTCTGAGGGACAGAGCGAGAGCTAGGGATGGAAACTTGATATATTATTTTAAAAATATTTTTGTTCACCAGACCTCTTTGTAAAGATATCAGCTTCAAATAAATTCCATGGTCAGTTTGTTCTCTAATTCTGTGAAAATTGTCTTTTCTTGTTCCTTTGCTCGAATAGGCTATGTTGCTATCGAGTATACATATGCATTTTCTTTGTTGATAAGGTTATTGTGTAGGGTATGTTGTAAATTTTTCCACAAAGATATTTGAGTCTTTAATTCAAGTTTAGAAAGGTTTTTTGAATGTTGAATTATTCCTCTACTGTTAGACATATTGAAGACCATGATGTTTTTTTATTATATTACTGTTTTATTTCTCATATTTCTTCATCACATCCTACTATATGATAAATATTCCATTATAAAATGAGAAACAAAATGGAAAATACATATATACAATTTTAACATCTTTGAATTTTAGATGCGACATGACTACTCCGCAAGTTTTAGGGTTTCATGATTCAGCCAGTCTTTCGCCATGACCACTGTCAACCTCCTCTATATGCACATGACACTCTCTTCTCTACAGCTCTGACCGTCTCAGCAGAATGAGAGCAGAAGGGGGGGTGAAATCCCCCTCATACCGCAATGTCATAGCAAACGACCTGGAGAACTCGCATGTGCGTCAGTCGCCCTTTGAACCGCCTTCGCACCTACGTGAACAATATCTTCAATAAAATACTGATGGAAGCATAGGTACGAACATGGATGAAGAATCTTCACATCCAAAAGAAGCTCAGGTCTAGATACCCAGGAAATGTATCCTGCAAGCCCCGGTTGTGCCCAGATATGTCATAAAGAGTATCAAAATAGGGGATCGTACACAATTCATGAGAGACCACACCCTCATAGGAAAATTCCTAGGCCTTTGGCCCTCGTAAAAATACCTAGCTCGTTGGATCAAGGCATGGTGGAACCCCAAGGGAGACTAAGAGCTCTAGCTAAGCTCCAAGGGGTTCTTCACAGTCATATTCTATAACCTAGAGGACAAGGATCACATCATCGAAGGAGGACCTTACTTCTATAACTCTATTGGTCTTTACCTGCACTTCTAGACAGACCGCTTCTGACCTGAAAAGGAAAACTTTGCCTATTCCCTAGTATGAATTCACCTCTATTCCCTACCTCAAGATTTTTGGTTAGAATAAATTTTAATGGAGATTGGTAACACATTAGGGAAACACGTCAAGTCTTCTGAAGCCACCAAACAAATAAAATACAACTCTTACGCAAGAATATGTGTCTATATGAACATTTCCAAATCTTTTCCAGGCATAGTAACCCTAGAATATCAGGATGAGGAATGGTCCCAAACCATAGACTACGAACACATCCCCTTCAGATGTTGAAAGTGTCATGAACATGGGCACCTCTTCAGAGACTTACCTCTCAATTCCCCCCCCAAGACAAAATCAGAAGAGAAACCAAGGGAAGGGTTTACCTAGGTTCAAAATCACAGAAGGAAATTGCAAAAGAAACCCACCACTAGAAACAGAAGAAAGAACCCCAATGCGAACTCGTTTGAATCCATAAACAACCTCCCAGAGGAAGAAGAGGTGGAGAACCCCCACAAGACGGTGGAGAAAGATCACAGTAATAAAAAGGAAGATCAAAAACCGCAGGGGAACCCTATCCCGGGTAGCCAAGATGACCCACAAGCTTTCCCAGACTCAGGAAAAGAACCAGAAAAGGAAGAAGACATAATCATGGAAATGGATGAACAATACCTAGCCAAAATTGACCTAGACAGGCTAGAAGAAGCACTCAACAAGAAGGATCTACAAACCTTACCAAAAAACTAGCTCAGGAAGGTCCACAAGGTTTTTCTGGACTCATCAACGGGGGCTACCTCAAGGCTAGGTATCAGTGTAGACCTAAACCCAAACCTAAGAAGACACCTAAAGGAACATAAGAGATGCAGAAGAAAATTGATGCATCATCTAATAAAGGAGGTCAGAAACTATATGATCAACTCAGGACAGATACACAGGCTCTCAGAGAGCTCATTTTCCCACCCACCAAATTGTTAGCTATGAATATCCTCCCCTAGAAAATCAGAGGCCTCAATGGAAGATCTAAGCAAAGGATTCTCTGAAACTGCATCAAAATGGAAGACCCTGATATTCTCCTGCTACAAGAAACAAAATGCACAGGGAAAACCACAGAAGACATTTTCAAAATATGTTGGCGCACTTGTGATTCCTATCACACAGACTCTAAAGGCACTGCAGGGGGCCTGGCCATCCTTTGGAACCCTACCACAGTCATTCTAGACCAAGGTCTCTCTACTCCAGGCACTCTTACAGCTCACTACTGAGCCATTGGTTTAGACAAGGATGGATTGATCATCAATGCCTATGGATCGTATAATGGCCAAGACAAAGACCTTTTTCTTCAGAATTTGGCTTACCTAGGCTCTCTAGCTAAGCACAAAAAATGGATCATCGGCGGAGACTTCAATATGATTCTCACGCTGGAGGAAAAAAGGGGAGGGAAAAAACACTTGGAACAGGACAACTTAAAATTCCAGGAACTCATAGATCAACACAAATGGGTTGACATAGAGAATAACAATGACACCTATACCTAGACCAATAAGCGATCAAGGCATCAACAAATATCCTACAGGCTAGATCACTTCCTTATTTTGGAAGCCCTCCTTTTGGAAGGCCCTCTAGTAGATTCCAACATCCTCCCAAAAGCAAGCTCAGACCATTAGTCGGTTCAACTCTAGGTAGACACAATTGCCACCCCCAAGATCAAACCCTTCAGATTTGAGAAATTCTGGCTCTCCCACACAAACTTCCATGAGTTAGCCCGCCATTGGTGGAGCACTATGGAAATCCAGAAGGGCACCAAAATGTATTGTTTCCAACAAAATCTAAAACACTTCAAACAACAGGTGCGAAAATGGGACAAAGATGTCTTCGGGAACATCTTCCAGAAAATAAAATTGTTGGAACAAAAACTAGATGCCCTTTAGGTGCAATTCATCCAAACCAGGCACACAATAACTCAACAACAGGAGGAGCAACATATCAAAAGGCAACTGGAAGAGCGATACAAATAGGAAGAAATTCTCTGGAGATAGAAATATTGGGTTCAATGGCTCGGAGAGGGAGAGAAAAACACCAAGTTCTTCCACCGCTCCATGATCCACAGATGCTTCATCAATTGCATCACAAATATGGAAGACTTGCAGGGCACCACCCTTCTCTCTCATCAGGAAATAACACATGAGCTAATTGGCTTCTACAAGGATCTCCTCTCAGAACCCCTTGGCGACCACACCTCTGCAATTGAAAGAGTGACTCAAAATATCCCGAATCTAATCACTCAAGAACATAATAAAGCCCTCGTGACACCCATAACTCAAGCAAAAGTTGATTAGGCCATTCAGGACTTACCCACAGACAAAGCTCCAGGCCCAGATGGCTTCACAACAGACTTTTTCCAGTCATGTTGGCCAATGTTAAGGGATGAAGTGTGGAAATTGGTAGAAGAATCTTGCAGCTCAGGCAAAGTTCTCTTGGCACACAATGCCACCTTTATCACCCTAATACCCAAGGTACAGGTTAATTTTGATATCCCATATTTGAAGATCAGATAGATGTGGATGCCCTAGACAAATGGTTTAATCTATTAGAAGTTTATTTCTCTATTCATAATTTTTCTGACAAGAAAAAGATCACCTTCACACTCCTTAAATCTCTCCCCCATGTCAAACATTGGTGGGAAACTTACTGGGAGAAAAGTTCCACAGAGGAGTCTGGAATATATGGGGTCAAGGCCACTTGGGATATTTTTGTGGATGCAGTAAAGGAACATTATTACCCTGTTGAAAAATATGAGGACCAATACATGCTATGGACTACATTGCAGCAAGAGAGGGGCTAAGAAGTTCCAAAGTTCACCAATACCTTCCATACCTTGTGCACCAATCTGGGTATCAAAGTCTCTGAATGACATATGGTTCTGAAATACCATGGGGCTCTACACAGATACATCCAAACTGAAATGGATTTTCTAGACATCTCACCACTCAGTGTTTCTTATCGATATGTTGTTAAAATCGAGAAGAAATTTAAGCACCTAAACAAATGGGTGTTTGGGTCTGCAAATCTGCAACAACCAAAGTATGAAAAAGACGTCCCTAACAAATAGTCTCCCAAAAACCAGTCCAAGGCACATGAAAAGAAGGGTCATTGGAAGACAAAGAAGGACACCAAAAAATTGGTGTGATTTCCACAAAATACCCTGACACAATATCGAGGAATGTCGCTCAAAACAGTCATTGGTGGTCGATATCAAAGACAAGGAGCCGAACCCTGATTCAAAATATGATTATGAAAATACTGGTAAAAGACAGATCATCGACGCAAACCCCATTTTTATTGTCACAACCACAAAAATTCAACCAGAAGAACCAACAGATCCTGAAGAGGGGGAGCACCTTTTTCATTCACAAATGTGGGTGAAGGGGACCCCGCTGTATTTTATTGTTGATAGTGGAAGCCAGAAGAACCTCATCTCAGTAGAGGTCGTCAAACAGTTGGGATTGTCGACAACACCACACCCGCAGCCATACAAAATCGGTTGGATTCTCCAAGGACGAGATCTCCATGTCATCCAACAATGTCGATTGTCATACGACATCCATCCCTTCAAGGATGAGGTATTATGTGATGTTGCCCCACTCGATGTCTATGATGTTCTCTTGGTCCAACCATATATGTGGAAGTGCCATGTTTTTTATGAGTCTCGACCCCACAATATCATTGTTTCTCTAGGGGGTCATCTCTACAAAATACTAGAGGTAGTTCTGACTATCGTTCCACCTAAATAGTGCCGCAAGGTAGTATCTAATAGTACAAAATTCAGCTTCTTCACAATCTATTCAAAAGGTGAACAGAAGGATACTGCAACCACTACAGCCTTGACCCAAGCACCTTCTATCCAACAGAAGCAGGTCGACAAGATTGCAAAAAAGTGTAAATATTTCTTCTGCATACAGGCATCTCATGTAGCCAGACTGATTACAATGGTCTAACCCCTCCAACCACATGTTCATGACAACCTTCAACAAGCGAAGTAGCGCAAATTCTCTAACAACGTAAGCAACTCATCAAGATGCAGATTCAGTAAACGCTTTTCCCTCTCCACTGGGAACTCAACGCAATAGAGATTATTACTTCCTAAGGAGGGAGTATTGATCCAGGTGGATATCAGTGGACACCCACCTTTTCCAACTGGCTCAAAACAATTTTCTGGCAATTTTGGTAATTTACTATTTTTAGCAGTTTTTAACTTCTGGGGCCATTTTGAGGGCCTAAATGAAGTTTTTTTTGGATCGAGCTTCTCAATGAATCTCCTCGACTATACATTTCCAATGATCTATCATTCTCCCCAAATAGAGATCGTATGCCAAAGTTACGCCCCCGGGAAGTTGATACACCAAACTACCCAAAACGAGGTCCACAAAATTGTTGGCTTTTCATCTTCTGGGGTTAGGGTTTTGGATTTTCTTTATGATAAAAAGGCCTTTAGAGTCTCATTGTAAAATCATCTTCTTTGGAATGTAATTAGCGGACACATCTCTTCTTAGAGATAAGTTGCCACCATTCTAGCGAGTCTTTCACTCTGTATTTTTACAGTCTTTGTACATTTTTGCTCATTAATAGAAAATTGTGTATTATTGTATCTCCATGTTTATGGTTGCATCTCTGATACATTTATGTTATATTATTGAATATCCAATATATCTCTGTACATTGCTTTATTATATCTCCTCTCTCATTTCATGCTGAAAATAATCTGGATCATCAGGGGACATGTGACTTCCTGATTTACTGGAGTCACTCTCCTTATCCAATTTATTTTCTATTGTTTCTAGGATATGTATCAACTTTATGTTGAATTATCCCTATTGTTCCCTAGATTTCATGAGATTTTTGTTATCTTCTCGGTGAGTCTAGACATCTTTCTGCAACTTTTTAATGATTTTCATCATGTTTCCTTCCTTATTTATGTCTTCTTCATGCCCATTGGAGTTCGATCCTTCAACTCCTATGTGGACATTCATTCCTCTAACTTCATTTTATGAATTGTAACCACCCTGTGCCTTCCCCATTTCTCTACACTAAATGAAAATTCAGTTCGAGTCTGACAATTGTTAACTTTGCAAAATGTGCAGTCAACCAAAATTTTGTCAAGCTATTAGACTTTAAAAAATTTCCAGAATAAACCAATCCGATTCAACAAAACAATATCAGATTCCATTTTCAGCTAGTCTTGGTCAATCAATAACCCCTTGGCTTCAATTTCTAAGCCCAGTTCTATTCTACCACAAATTTCAGGTGCTAGCCCCTTTTCTTCAACCCTTGGTTCGCATGTGACCACTGCTGTGACCCAACGCTTATGATTTGGGCACTTATCCAGAGCTCTGAAACTTCGGGCTCTGAGCTTCGGTAGATTTCAAAACACATCACAACAAATCTCTCTAAGTGTTGGATTGGAAAACTCATGAAGTAGGGTGGATCAACAGTCCACGTCTCCCAACATCCAATGATTGATACACGGTATGGAACTCCAGGCTTCAGGGTTCCGGGACTTCAGAGCTTCGGGGCTACGAGACTTCGGATGATTCCACCTTTGCACAAACCATAACTCTCAAACCGTGAATATCCACATACTTCCACATCACTTCGGTGATGTCATCGCGTCACTTTACTTCGATGTAATGAAACTTCAGGGGTTTCTTCCTCCCATTCCATCCCAAGCCATTTTTTTATTTTTTTTGGAGTGTCCAGTCTCCAGACTTCACGATCGAGCGCCATGCATCCACTGGGGCCCACGGTTTCCATGCTTGAACTAAAATATACCGAAAGGTCACATCAAACTTTATACTTTTCCAATTGCAAGGACATGGGTCGGTGGTTTTGGAGTAACCCATTGATCGTTCCGCAATTTTCCCCACGCTGACACGTATCCCTTCTAGGAAACCGTGGTTTGGATTGTGAGACAACCTTGTAGAGTTATCTTCCATGCAACTTGGATCTCTGCAATGCCTCTCAACCCTAGATATTTATATATCGTGACCAAAGTTAATGTAGGCCTGATCCAACTAACTTCTTCGTCATGCTTAACTACCTCGTGCCACCACCAGGAATGCCACTCGGAAGGACACACAAAGTTGACCCGTGGTCCAATAAGGTGGGTGACATATGACACGTCCTAACTGCATTTCCATCTTACCAAGGTTCTTAACTCACTAAAACGTGGCACACATCTCATGTTTCCACATCATCCCTAGTGACGTCAGCAGGCCACGTCACTCTGGAACTTCGAGCTTCGGGAGGTTTCACCTTAGCATACCCCGTTTCTCCCAAACATCGAACTCCCGAACAAGCCGATATTCTGACACGCATCTCTTGCGACAAACGTTCCAGATTATCTCCGGACTTCGAGACTTCATGAGTTTGCGCTCTATTCACACCTTGTTTCTCCTGAATGTCGTATTCTCGAACAAGCTAACTTGCCAACACGTGTTCCTTGCTTGGCTTAACAGACAAGAAATACACGAAGTTTGCTCTGTCTTCTCTACACATGACCAAGAGTTGTGACCGAGAGCTTAACCTTTGGGCACTTATCTCACTTTACAAGATCGACAGTCATGTTTTAATGAACCATGAAGATAAATGACCAGGAGTGATTGCGGGAACTCAACTTGCTCACGCTTTAATTTCCTTCCCAATCTTCACAATGCGAAGATGCTTGTCCGTAGTGGGATCGATATCCATCGTTGATCTGTTGATCAAGAAATATAAATGATCTTGAGGGATTGCAGGGTCTCAACTTACTCTCTCTTTAATATACTTTCTAATATCCGCAATCGCTCCCCACTGTCGATCTCCCCTCAATGAGATCTGACGGCTCAACTTCAAACCTTGCGGTTCCAAACCCTCGGTTACTGCAGTCTCTTTTCTCTGCTATCTTTCTTGAACTACTATACCTCATGAGCTTCCAACATGGCCAAGGTGTTCTCTTGGCACTCTGGAATGATCTGAATTCAAATTTTGACCTTCTCAACAACAATTTTCTCTGATCTTTTGATTCCATAACCACTTATACGGCTTAATTCAGGCTCACCGTCGAAAAATGGGCTCTGAACTTCAATTTGTCCATTTCGACAACAATTGTTTTTTTGAATATTTTTCTTCAACTTCCACTAACATGGCCCATCCAGGATCAATGTTAAAACCATGGCACTAATACCAATTTGTAACGTCCCCATCCACCAACGGGAGCGAGCAACGTCACACAAAATTTCATTGTAATACCATTTTTTGGTGGCAGCCCTAGCCACCTAGGTCAAGCCATGTAACGCTACCAACAGACTGCTAATCTTTGATAGCAGTTTAATTGTTCATCCTAGAGTACATATATATTACATTCGTTTCTAATGAAATAAAAGGCAATAAAATATACTACTACTATAATAACTCATGCGAAATTTACCGTAACTCTTACAAGCAATGAAAGCACATGATAACATTGCGAGAATCACAAACATGCACAACAGACATCATCAAACATAGAATTGATACTTATCTTTTTATTTTGAATACCACTGACTATGTGCATGCCTTCCACGAACCTCCCATCCTTAGACCACACTTCTCATCACTCTCAGCAGTGGATCACCCCCGAGCTGGGACTAAAATCCACCCAGGCAAGGTATTTCCTAGGCTTGGAAAGGCTAACAGGAATGTCACACAGTTCAATAGTAAGGATTCTCTCAGGAGCCACTTACGCCCATTTCTCGTAGACTCTCATTCCCCACCTACATGTCCCAGCCCACGAGTATACACCTTCAGTGTCACATAGTTCATCAGTTGCTCCATCTCCCTTCTAGGGATTCGGAAACAAGTCAGACAGGAACTCTGAGAGATCTGTAGATGCTACTGGAATCCCTCCAGGAGAATTCACTTCCTCGGCACACTCTCTCACTTGGAGAGAGTTGCTCACATGCCTAATAACTTGCCTCTTCAATCTACGGGCCTGCCAACCTGCCTTTGAAAACCACGGGCCTAACAACCTTCTTCTTCTATCCAGCTCCTAAGACAACCGGGTAGGGGTGAAGGAAACAACAGAAATCGGGTAAGGTAGAGTATGATTCATAAAAATACCAATGCACACAAGTTACAGAGGTTCATGATGGCCACGGATTCAACCATTGCAAAATGGTTGGTTGCGTGCTTGCTCAGTGCGTGAGTGAACTTGTCAAGATAAAGGTGGTCGACTGGTCAAAGAATGGAGAGAATGGTGAGAGCGTGAGATCCAAATG